>PVKE010006918.1:24286-52632 GCA_004027555.1 Craseonycteris thonglongyai | reverse complement strand
CAAAAAAAAACTACTCAAAACTAACACATAACAAAAAAAAAAGAGGAAACAGAAGGAAAAATCATACAGCACCATGAAACTAAAAGGAGAAATCAAGACAGTGAGCTACCAAAAACAGAGGATAAAATGGCCGTTGGAAATCCTCATATATCAATTGTATATCAAATGTAAATTGACTGCACTCACCAATAAAAAGGCACAGAGTAGCAGACTGGATTAAAAAAATACCCATCTAATATGCTATCTCCAAGAGACACACCTCAGCCACAAGGACAAACAGACTCAAAGTGAAAGGGTGGAAAACAGTACTCCAAGCAAATGGCATCCAGAGAAAAGCAGGCATAGCCATACTTACAATGTCTGACAGTTCAGTTCATGAGCTTGCCACTGTGCACTTACATTGGCAGCACTATACAGACAACTTAAAAGGTTTCCTAACCTTGGTATATCAGTGTCATGGCTGTGTTTGTGTCATCATGTACCGGTAGTGGTGTCTTGCCGAATGGCATTCATTATTGTTGTATGTGTTTTTGTACTGTCATGAGAATGTCAGAGCTTGAGTTGCTCAACACCTTTTGGAGAAACAAGACAATGTTTTGGGCCATGTTATCACTGGTGATAAAACATGTATGTGGGGAAGCCGGGATGGCTCAGTGGGTTGAGCACTCACTTTGCAGTGCCAGGGACCGAGGATCGAATCCTGGCCCCGGCCTGTGCGGAACCATATGCTGAACTGGGAGCTCCCCCAGTTCAGTTCTCTCTCTGTCTCTGTATCTCTCTCTCTCTCTCTCTCTTTCTCTCTCTCTCTCTCTCTCTCTCATAAATAAATAAATAAATAAATAAATATATTTTTTTAAATCTTAAAAAACATGGATGTACCAATATGACCCTGAAGCAAAGTATCAAAATGCACAATGGAAGTCAGCCAATTCTCTACAACGAAAAAAGTTCCATCAGTCCAAATCAAGAGTCAAAATGGTGTTGCTAACCTTTTTTGATATCAAAGGGATTGTTCATTATGAATTTGTACCAACTGGACAGTCAACCAAGTTGACTATTTGGAAGTGCTGAAAAGGCTATGTGAACAAGTTAGACGAAAATGCCCTGAACTTTTCACCAGCACCCTATGACTCTTGCATCACTACAGTGTACCATCTCACCATGGTCTGTGAGGGAGTTTTTAGTCAGTAAACAAATAACCATATTGGAACACTCTTTCTACACACCTGATCAGACCTGCAATGATTTTTTTCTTTACCCAAAGTTAAAGGAAATATTTAAAGGAAGACATTTTGATGACATTCAGGACATCAAGGGTAATACGACAATAGCTGTGATGGTCATTCCAGTAAAAGAGTTTCAAAATTGCTTTGCAGGGTGGATGAGGTGCTGGTATTGGTGCATAACTTCCCTAAGGGAGTACTTCAAAGGTGATTGTAGTGACATTCAGCAATGAGGTTTGTAGCATTTTTTTGAGAATGAATTCACGAACTTAATTATCAGATGTATATTTGGCGAAACAGACTTAAGGATGAAAAAGGTAATAAGAGACAAAGATGGACATAGCATAATAATAAAGGAGACAATACAACGAGAAGATATGACACTTGTAATATATATTCCCCCAATAAGAAGGCACCAAAATTTACAAAGCAACTACTAACATATTTAAAAGGAGAAACTGACAAAAACACAATTATAGTAGGGGACCTAAACATCCCCTTGACAACCATGAACATATCATTAAAAGAGAAAATAAATAGGGAAATATAAGCTTTAAATGATACATGACAGCAACTGGAAATAATTGACATTTATAGGACAGTATCCTACAACATAAGACTGTATATTTTTTTCTAGTACAACTTGGAATATTCTCAAGTATAGACCATATGCTGGGACACAAAACTAGCTTCAGCACATTCAGGAAGATTGAAATCATATCAAGTGTATTCTCACACACAAAGCGTTGAAATTGGAGATCAAAGTGGGGGGGGGAACACATACGTACATGGAGATTAAATAATATGTTAATTAAAATGACTGGATTAAAGGAATAAAAGAAGAGATTAAAATACATAGAAATTAATGACAAAATACAACCATCAAAATTACTGGGATACATTGAAAGCAGTAATAAAGGGAAATTTATACTATTACAGGCTTATCTCAAGAAACCAGAAAAAGCTGGAGAAGCCAGGATGGTTCAGCGGGTTAAATGCTCGTTTTGCAGCCCCAGGGACCGATGATCGAATCCCTGCCCTGGCACATGCAGACCCATATGCTGAACTGGGGTGTGCTTTCCATGTGAGAGGTCCCCAGCCCAGTTTCTGCCCTGCACGGCCCTTCTGTCCTGCACGGCCCCTGCCCACCTGTATGGAATGAAATCATGTAGAAAACTGATGATGTACAACTATGGAGACTGCTCTGGGCCCTTCTCCTTCTCTCTGTCTGTCTCTGTTTCTCTCTGTCAAAAAACAATAAAATAAATCTTAAAAAAAAAAAAAGAAACAAGAATAACCAAAAAAGGTCCAAAGTCTACAGAATGAAGGAAATAATAAAAATTAGAGCATAGGGGAAGCCAGGATGGCTCAGTGGGTTCAGCGCTCACTTTGCAGCTCCAGGGACCCAGGATCGAATGCCGGCCCCGGCCTGTGCGGACCCATATGCTGAACTGGGGAGTTCCCCCAGTTCAGCTCTCTCTCTGCCTTTGTGTATCTCTCTCTCTCTCTCTCTCTCTCTCTCTCTGTCAAAAACAATAAAAAGTAAATTAGAGCATAACTTAATGAAATAGAGAAGAATAGAAAAAATCAATGCAATAAAGATCTAGTTCTTTGAAAAAATCAGTGTAATTATCTAATCCTCGGTTAGGCTTATGAAAGGACGAACAAAAAAGACATAAATAACCAAAATTAGAAATGAAAGGAGAGAAATCATGGGTGATACCACAGAAACACAAAGGATCATATGAAAATACTATGAAGAGCTGTATGGCACCAAATTTAACAAAACAGAAGAAAGGGACAAGTATAGGGTGACCAGATGTCCCGCTTTTGGCGGGACAGTCCCGATTTTTAACAATTTGTCCCATGTCCCGCGGTGTTTTGAAAAACTCCTGATTTTTGGAAAGAATGCACGACAAGCTAGGGAACGGCAGGAGATAGACCAAATTTTTAATCAAGAACCCCCTCCCCCCCGGTCAATGGTGTCCCGCTTTACCAATGTTAAAATCTGGTCACCTTAGACAAGTATCTATAAACATATGGTCTACCTAGACTGAACCAAGAAGAACTAGATAATATAAGTAGACCAATCAACAGTAATTAAATTGAAACAATCATCCAAAACCTCCCCAAAGGCAAAGCCCAGAACCAGTCTCACCAACAAGTTTTATCAAGCATTCAAAGAGAAATTAACACCTGTCCTCCTCAAACTCTTCCAAAAAATTGAAGAAGAGGCAATACTTCCAGCACATTCTTTGAGACCAGCATTACCCTAATACCAAAGGCCAGTAAGGATAACACAAAAAGAAAACTATAGACCAGTATCTGATGAACATAGGTGCAAAAATCCTAAACAAAATACCAGCAAATAGAATATAACAGTACATTAAAAAGATTGTACACGCCACAAGTAGGATTCATCCCAGGGACACAAGCATGGTTCAACATATGCAAATAAATCAATGTGATAAAATAGGAAAACTATAATTATATCAACTGATTCAGAAAAAGCATTCAATAAGATACAACATACATTTATGATCAAAATACTTAATAAAATGGGTATAGAAGGAAAGTACTTCAATATGATAAGGACCATATATTACAAACCCTCAGCTAATATGATACTGAATGGAGAAAAATAGCCTATTTTCCTAGAACTATGAACAAGATGGGAATATTTTCTGTAATGACTGCTATTCAATATAGTACTGGAAGTTCTAGCTAGAGCAATCAGGAAAGAAAGAAATAGAAGGCATTTAAACTGGAAGATTTTTGCAGACAGATGACATGATTTTTTATCTAAAAACTTCACCAGAAAACTATTAGAAACAATACAGTAAATTTATAGGATAAAAAATCAATGTACAAAAATCAATTACATTTTTATATAACAACAACATTTTTCAGAAAAAGAAATGGGAAGAACAATACCTTTTGCAATCACAACAAAAAGAATAAAACCTAGGAATAAACCTAGGAATAAACATATCAAAGAATGTGAAGGACTTATAAACTGAAATCTATAAAACACTATTAAAAGAACTTGAAGAGGACACAAAGAAATGGGAAGATATTCCATGTTCATGGATTGAAAGACTCAATAGTTAAAATGGCCATATTACCCAAAGCAAGATACAGATTTAATGCAATTGCCATCAAAATCTCATAGAAATTCTTTCAAGAGATAAATTTTTAAATCATCAGATTTATATGGAACTACAAAAGACCCCAAATCATCATAGCAATCCGACAAAAAAATAATAATAATAAGGCTAGAGTCATCACACTCCTCGATTTCAACCGATATTACAAAGTGTCAATAATCAAAACAGCTTGGTAGTGGCAGGAAAACAGACACACAGACCAATGGATCAGAATTATAAATCCAGAAGTAAACCCACAAATATTTGGAGAGAGAATTTTTGACTAAGTAACAAAAACTATGCAATGGGGAAAAAAGGCCTCTTCAGTAAATGGTGCTGGGAAAACTGGAAAAACTATATGCAAAAGAATGAATCTTCACTGTGAACTGTTACCATATTCCAAAATTAACTCAAAATGGATTAAAGACCTCCACATAAGACCCCAAACAGTAAACTGTATAGAAGAAAACAGCAGTACTAAACTTACAGACCTTTGGTCCAAGGAGAACTTTATGAACCTGACTTCAAAGGCAAGTGAAGTAAAAGCGAAAATAAATAAATGGAACTATGTCAAACTAAAAAGCTTCTGCACGTCAAACGAAATCAACAAAGCAAAGAGACAGCCAACTGAATGGGAGAAAATATTTGCAAACAACACCTCATACAACTCATCAACAAAAACGAAGCAATCCAATTAAAAAATTGGCAGAGGACCTGAACAGATACATCTCCCATGAAGACATACAAATGACCAATAGATACATGAAAAAATGCTCAACTTCACTGGCTATTAGGAAAACAAAATCAAAACTACAATGAAATACCATTAGAATGACTATTTACAAAACAAGGAATAAGAAGTGTTGGAGAGTTTGTGGAGAAAAAGGAACACTCATACACTCCTGATGGGAATGCGAACTGGTACAACTGCTGTGGAGGACACAGAAATTAAGAATTGAGTTACTATTTGACCCAGGAATACCCCTTCTGTGCATCTACCCAAAAACTTTGAAAACTAGTTCACAAAGATACACGTAGCTCAGTGTTCATCACAGCACTATTCACAGTGGCTAAGTCATGGAAACAGCCAATGTATCCTTTGATAAATGACTGGATAAAGAAGTTGTGGTACATACACACAATGACTATTACTCAGCCATAAGAAAAGTTGAAATATGGCCACTTATGGCAACATGGATAGACCTTGAGAACATCATTCAAAGGGATATAAGCCAGACAGACAAAACCAAAATTTTACTCACATGTGGAACATAAAACTGAAAGCAACAAATAAACAAAAACTCATGGACACAGTCAATAGTTTAGTGGTTACCTGAGGTTAAGGGGAGGGGTTGGAGAAAGAGGATGGGGGACTTAACGTGGTGATAGAAAGAGAACTGACTCTGGGTGGTGAACACATAATACAACACATAGATGAAGTACTATAGAATTGTACACCTGGAACCTATGTAATTTTTACTAACCAATGTCACCCCAATAAATTTAACACTAAAATCATTCTTTTTTATTCAGAGTGATGTAGGAAGTGCGGAAATAGATTATTCAAATCATAGATGATCAACAGAATATGAAAATTATGCTAATTCCTTAAATAGTTTTTCCTTACCAAAAATACTTATTTTTTAAGAAATGCATTAATCAGGGGAAGCTGGGATGGCTCAGTGGGTTAAGCGCTTGCTTTGCAGCCCCAGAGACCAGGGATCGAATCCCGGCTCCAACCTGGGCGGATGCATGTGCTGAACTGGGGTGTGCCCCCAATTCAGTTCTTGCCGGGGCCTAAGCAGGAGGCTCCTGGCCCAGTTCCTGCCCTGCGCAGCCCTTCGCCCACCTGTGGAGTGAAACTATATGGAAAACTAATGCTGTCAACTATAGAAACTGCTCTGGGCCCTCCCCCTTCTCTCTGTCTCTCTCTGTCTATCTCTCTGTCTGTCAAAAACCAATAAAAATAAATCTTAAAAAAAAAAGCATTAATTAGCAATTATGTAACTTGTTATTATAGAGAAGGGAGCATGGCAAGTTATATAATTCTTTATTATAACACTTTTTATTGAGATATATCTCATTTAACATAAAATCCCACATTTCAATGTGTATGAGGGTTTTCTGGGGAAAAAAATCTAGCTCTAAATGCCTCTATTTTTCATATTACATGGCTGGATACTTTCCAGACAGCCCTCATATACTTCAGTGATTTTTAGTTTATTCACTGTGTTATGCAACCATCACCTCTATCTGATTCCAGAACATATTTATCACCCCAAAAAAGGAATTCCATTTCTATTAGTAGTTAGTCCCAATTCCTCCTTTCTCCCATCTACTGAAAACCACTATTCTATTTTCTGTCTATGTGTATTTGACTATTCTGGACACTTTATGTAAATGGAAATATATCCTGTTTATTCTAAGAGTACAAAATTCAGTTTTAGTTAGGAATCTGATCTACAAGAAGGTTCACTCGGTGCCCTTAAAAATAGAAGTTTCTTGTCCTTTTTCTGATTTAGTACCTAAGCAGTGGTGGTGCCTAGCACACTGTTGTCCCAGAGGTGGATTTCAGGTGTGTGGCAATACTGGAGTTCCTGGTACCTCCATGTTTTAGCAGCTTACTATGTTTACTGTAGCATACCATGCAAATTTTATTTTTCACTACATGCCATAGTGCAAAAATGCTTGAAAATTTGTTATAGAGCTGGAAATTTGTTATAGAGAGATTTAGCAAAAAAAAAAAATTACCCAAATAATTCACATAACTGAATTAATTCTGTTAGATTGAAATGTATCTGTTCAGTACTGAAATATTTAACAGCATAGGCAAGTAGTAAATTTTTTTGGAGGGAAAGATTTTTTTTTCTTTTCTGAGTCTTAGTGATTAAATTTTTTTAATCATTTCTTTTTTTAAATTTAGTGGGGTGACATTGGTTGGTAACAATTAGGTAGTTTCCAGATGTACAAGTCCACATCACATCACCCATGCATCGCATTATGTGCCCAACACCCAGAATCATCTCCCCCTCCCCCACCATATATCCGGTGCCCACTCCCACCTCCCCCTACATCTCTTCCTCCCCCTTCCTCCCCCCTTTCCAGGTAACCACTATTGAGTGTGTTCATAATGCTGGTGCCCTCTCCCACCTCCCCTCCCTCTCTCCTTCCCCTTTCCTCCCTTTCCCTCAGGCAGTCACCAAGCTATTGAGTGTGTCCATAGGTCTCTGTGTCTTTGTTACTTTCAGTTTTATATTCCACCTATAAGTGAAGTCATATGTTTCCTGATTCTTTCAGTCTGACTTATTTTGCTTAATAAGATGGTCTCTAGGTCCATCCATGTTGTCACAAATGACTGTATTTCATCATTTCTTATCTCTGAGTAGTATTCCCCTATTTCTTTATATTTACCTCTCTTTGAACTCCTTTTAGAGTTTGAAAATCAGCTATATGAGGCTATTAATAAAATTGGGATGAACAAGGTTGTCGTAAGGATTAAATGGATAGATATATGTAAAACACTTAAAACAGTGCCTAGCACAGCATAAGCACTTTATAAATGTTAGTAATGTTATTGTTGAGCCCTCCATTCTAGGCTGGATGTGATACTTTTCTATCTCTTTTCACAGAGAATGTTCGCCTTTTTCTGAATGCCTAGTTATTTTAACATTGTTCCTTGCTTTGATTACCCCAAGTTCTTCAGTAGGTGGTAAGCATGGAATATAAGTACTTCAAGCATATCTTGGTCACTGGGCAAGAATATTTTGGTCTGAAAAGCTAATTTTCATATTGTGTGTCACACATATATGCTGTCTGGGGAAAAAAAATCAAACCATAAATGCCTTTTTTTCATATTATATACTGTCTGGAAAGTATCCAGCCACATATATAATATGACCTCATAAAACATATATTATACATACACATACACACTCACACAGTGGGTGCCCAAAAATGCATATACATTTTAAGAAAGAAAAAAGCTTTATTAAAATTGTAATACTCAAAGTAAACTGATAATAAAAGATGAATACAAGTCATGTTTGACTTCTGCAATTACAAGAGATACTCAAAGTGGTTACCTCAGTGTCCAGATACTTGTGATTATGGTGAACTACTGCTTGAGCAACATTGACCAAGGTGTCCACTTGTATCTTTGAGCATGCCATTTCAATTTACCATGCATCTCAAACTTATCACAAATGCATGCAGTTGTGAGGTATGCTGGAGGTTTTGTTGCATACTTATACCTCTATTGTCATTGTACTTCCAAAGCATTCTCGAATTTCAAATATCACTTCAGAATGGTCTTTCACTCTCCTTGAATGACAACTGTGCTTTTTCCATTTTTTTTTTACTGCACTGCCTGTCACATGATGACCCTAGCATTTGTTTGGTTGACTTCATCTTTTGAGCAAACGTCATACTACATACTGATATTGTAATTCAATTCAATTTTGAAAAGTAATACATAGATAACATTTCTTAAAATGTGTATACATTTTTTGGCACCCCTGACATTTATTTCTTGGGTTTTTTGTTTGTTTATTTGTTTTTTTCTCTTGAATGTACAGATGTAAGAAGGAAAGAAAATAGGTTTCTTTGTAGGTGCCAACCCCACTTATTTAAAAGCAGCAACCCTAAACAAAGTTGAGATTCTGAGGCTGTACTACAACTCAATGGGAAGGAGTCATATGATTGTAATTATTACCATGAGTACAGAGTTAGAATAATATCATAATTATGATGTGTTTTTCATCTGTAATCTAGATATACTTGGTAACCAGAGTCTCATGTGACCTGACTATATATAAATTCGTAGGCAGACGTGTAGATAATTGGTTATTGATTCTAAGTGAGTCTGGTACTATTGTAGTTCAAAGAACATGCACAGCTGAAACAGAGGGCTATCACCAGTACAGGCCTTATATTACTTAGGTAGAATATCTTTGATATAATCACTGTTTGTGTGACCTGGTCCTTAGGCTTGTAGACTGAAAACTCTATTGTTACTATGCGTATAGGATATTGAACTCTAGGGAACTAACTTAGTGTTGAAAAAAACAATGCAACAAACTAAAGAATAAGAAACGGAATAATAGTTCCTTATTGTGTAATAAGAAAAATAATTCATCATATACACCAGATGCTTGTGTTTATGAAAAACTAAAGAGGAAAAAAAACAATGTACTCATTAAAAGAATTAACAAGGAAGATTTTCTGCCTTGGCCTAGACTCTAGATATAGAAAGAAAAATGGCTTTCCTGAGAAGTTATAAGCACAGGCCCACCCTTATATCAGTTTGACATTATATTGACAGGATTGTCTGGGAACCTCCAAGCCAAGAAAGTAACATACAGAGTGGCTCCTAAAGTACTTGGCAAATACAAGTACATTAATACATAAAACATTCTGAAGAGAGGCACTCCCAGCTCCGATTACACAGGATTGTCTCAGATTAAGTCCTGAACTCAGTCTAGAATTACAGAATACATAAGGAAACAGTTTGCTAAGGGAAAGAGTCAGGGGACAAAAGAAACACTAGCATTTATATATGCAAGAACTTCAAATAATAAGTTTTATCAGCTAGAGTCTATTAAATAAATGTTTAAATGATTAATGACTCTAATCTCTGTACTTCAGTTATATGCACAGCCTTATGAAGAAATAATCTTATTGAAATTAAAAATGTATTATATTAGACTCAGAAGAAGAGAGAAAAAGTTAACTAGATTATAGATGTGAGAGAATTACCCAGAATATAACAGTAGGAACAAAAATTTGTAAAAATATGAAAGGAGATAGTTCAACATATACAAATATCTAATAAGATTTTCTAAAGAAGAGAATAAAGACAAGGCTATCAAAGAGATAATCGCTGGTATTTTTTTTTTTAAAGAAAGTCTTTATTTTATTTTAGATTTTTATTTTATTGCTTGAGAGAAGATGAGAGAGAGAAGGGGCAAGGGCCCAGAGCAGTATCCATAGTTGCACATCATTTGTTGTGAATAGTTTCATTCCATGTATGTGGATATGAGCCTCACAGGATAGGAACCAAACCAGGGGCTTCCTGTTTGAGAGGCAATAACTGTCACTGCTGAGCCATCCCGGCAGTTACCAGTTGTATAGCAGTTCAGCACATAGTGTTTGCACAGGCTGGGGCTGGGAATCGAACCCTGGACCTCAGGACTGTGAGGGAAGCGCTCAACCTCTGAGCCATCCTGGCATCCCTGGCTTGTAATTTTTTTATAAGTAAGGAAACACATGAATCTTCAGACTGAGAAATATAAAAGTCTAAACAGAATATAAGAAATTCATACCTGGACATATAATAGTAAAATTTCTCAAAACCAGAAATGAAGAGCAACCAGAATAAAACAATGACTTATAATTAAAAGAGCAATAATATGCTGACTGTGGGCTAATATCTTCAAAGAACTGAGATGAATCAACTGACAACTAGAATTCTCTACCCAGCTACACTGTCATTCAAGTGACAGGTGAAATAAAGACATTTCCAACTTTTGGGAGAATTTATTAATAAAACCTCACTGAATGAACTTTTAAGAGATGTTTTCTAGTGAGAAGAGGATTTAACACAGAGAAAGGGATGAAATGCAAGGCAAGAATGTTTGATGTGGGGAGCACTATAAAAACCCAGTATTGCCACATTTAATTTTTGTTTCCTTGGGTGTGAATACATAGTATTTACTATTATTAAAAGCATTTTTTTTTCCTAAGGGTCTGTATATAATAAGAGTTAACCTTGTGTTAAAAAAATTTTTTTAAATACTTTTTAAAAAGGAAAAATTTTGTTAATGTTTAACAGAACTTAAGATTAACAGTGATTGTTTCCAAATTGTAGGCTCTCATTGGTGTGGTTTCTCTTATTTTTAGTATTTTCTAGTTTTATAAATTGGTAGATTTTATTATTTTAGAAATAAACTATGTTTAAGACATTTAATTTTTGAGATATTTCATAATTCTTTTTTCATTTAGATCAAATCCTTTTTATGAACCTAAACCAACTCCTCCTCCAAACAATTTGGTAAATCTAAATCAAGAACTGGAAACTGAAAAGAGAGTGAAAAGAAAAGCCCCAGCCCCACCAGTCATCTCACCAAAGACAGGGGAAATACATGAAAACACAGTTGTTTCAGTAGGAAGAGATCTCTCCACTTCTCCTAAGGTAGGAGTTTATTCTTAGTAAAACATGTATTAATGTTTGCTCTTTTTCACCCACGCAATTTAATTAAAATTAAGAAAAGTCTTTGTTACTTATTTTCGATGATTTAAAAGTAAAATCCAAGTAAATCTATTATACAACATTGTGTGTGTGTGTGTGTGTGTGTGTGTGTATTTGGGAGACTAAGTTTATAATATGGTATGTGGATAGTTTGGGTTAAGATTTCTTTTTAAAAAGTGATATTTTGAAATCAGGAAGAAAGGCATTATAAGTATATGGTTGGTACTTTAAACAAAGGATACTCTAAAGCAGCTATGCATGAGTGACAGCTTACAATAATAATAGAGGAAAGAGTAGAAATCATCGTTTGGGAAATGTACTGGAAAGATTAAGGCTCAGTACAGAGAAATGCTTTATTGAAGAAATTCAATATTGTCATTTTGATTTATGTTGTTACAGTTTTGGCCTTATTATAACTATTTTAATTTTTTTTTAACAAATTTTATGCATAATAACTATGTTCAAAAGTAAAAGAGTATTGGAACAATATCTGAAGCTTTTAAATGGTTTGTTTAATTTGACTGCAAACTGTGTATCTTCCATGTGTAAGGTATAAATGTTGGATTTAGCACTTTTTTTTTATTGTTAAATTTATTGGCATGGCATTGGTTAATAACAATTGCATTGTTTCCAGGTGTACAGTTCTACATTACCTTGTAATACATTGCATTATGTGCTCACCACCAAAAATCAGCTCTCTTTCCATCACCATATATTTGATGCCCCCTCCCTACACCCCCCCCCAACTCTCCCACCCACCTTCCCCCTTCCCCTCAGGTAACCAACCACCAAACTATTGACTATCCATGAGTTTTTGTTTCTTTTCGCACATTTTTTTAAGGTACATACTTTTGCTCATCTACTCGTGGGTGTTTTGTTGTTACCATATTACATTATGTAATTGTTACAGGTAGTTAAGGAGAAAATAAGATGAACTTGAACAAACTTAGAGGGATAAAGTAAAGGTCACAGGTCCCCCCACCAGTAGACAGGATTGGAACTGGCATATTCATTAATTGTGTGATATCTGGAGCATACTCCACCTCAGGTGCCTGGGCTACTGTTTTTTCAAAGAAATCTAAGTTCAGTAGTTTCTCACGGATTTTTCACTTCATTATGTGACTCTTATTAAATGTCAGAGTTCTGGAAATTGTTTGCCTGTATTTTCATTGTTTTAGAGGGAGATTGAGTTCACTGAGGTCTTCACACTGCTATTTCAGAAGTTAATCCCTAGGTGTTTATTTTTATTTTAGGTACTTTTTATTCCTATAACTTTAGGGGGAGAAAGTAGGACTAAATTCTGTCTTGCAAATTCTGTCTATGCAGAGGGTGGGGGACTCTAAATGAAAGCAGCGAATGGTAGAAATACAAAGCAAACTGTTCTAACCATCAAGAATACCTAAACCTTGGGGAAGCTGGGATGGCTCAGTGGGTTAAGCGCTCACTTTGCAGCCCCAGGGACCGAGGATCGAATCCCGGCCCCGGCCCGTGTGGAACCATATGCTGAACTGGGCGCCCCCCCAGTTCAGCTCTGTCTCTCTCTATCTCTCTCTGTCAAATAAATAAATAAATAAACAGATAGATAGATAGATAAATAAATAAAAAAATATATATTTAAAAAAAAGAATACCTAAACCTAGCATCTGTCTCCCTGAATCTCTCTCTAGTCCATTACCTTTTCCCTGCCCCATCCTCTTCTATAGTCCATCAGGAGTTTGAAGCTAATCAAGAAATGATAATCTCTTTGTAGGAGAATGGAAAGGAACTTAAGAGTGCTTATTGAGTGCCAGGCAATGTTTTATTATGTCATTTAATCCATAGAACAACCTGAGATATACATATCATTATCTCCATTTTACATCTGAGAAATTGAATCTTAGTTAAATAACTTGTTCAAAATTAGAAAATACTGACCATGCCAGAATTAAAGTTCATGTCTTTTCACTGTAAAACCATTGTTTTTTCCACTGTGCCATTCTACCTCTAGAGAGATATTTCCAGTTCCATGTTGGAACTCTAAATACATGCTTTTTTTAGAGATGTTGTTAAATATGGTGATTAAGTTGTGTTGTAGTGAAATACGAGGGCTGTCTGGAAAAAATCCAGTAATTGTCAATATAATAAGAACAGTTATGTGGCTAAATACTTTCCTGACAGCTCTTGTATAGCATGGTTATTTTTTGCATTATTTTGAGGATACTGTTTCATTGCAGATAAATTGTGGAATACATGATGTTTGTGGGAAAGGCTGAGCATTCTAATACCCTATTTCTCTTGGAAACTGTCTTGTTATGCTCAGACACAGAAAATAAAAATGTGATCAGTCAAATCCACAGTAACCTGTTTATCTAGGAGTTAGTTTGGATAATAATTATGTGGAAGGCAACTGTGAAAAATTAATTTTAAGAAAGATTGCTGACATATTATTAAGTGAAAAACACAAAGTTACCTAACAGAGTATATAGTATGAAGCTTTATGCAGATATAGCTATAGATATAGAGAGAGTCTGTTCGGAAAGTATCCAGCCATTATGTAATTTGAAAAATAGAGGCATTTATAGAATATGCTAGATGATACAAGATGATACAATGATACAAGAAATATTGTACATAGGTCAATGATGCCTCAGTCTCTTTAAAAATAAGTACCTTGAGACCTCACACAGTTCTCCCAGCATCTCTTGCACTGTTCAAAACCCTTTACAAAACATTTTGTTGAAATTAACATCAGCTGCTTTGTCTGTCTCATTGTATTTTTCTGAATCTCATCAATGGTCTGAAATTTCTTTCTTCCAAAGGTGATTTTAGTTTGGGGAAAAGCCAGAAGTCACAGGGCACCAAATCTGGGCTGTAGGGGGGCTGAATCAACCTATGTGATTTGATATTTTGCCAAACAAAATTTGCACAAGACATTATGCATAGGTAGGCACATTGTCATGATGAAGCTGCCAATCACCAATGGCCAATAGCTACGTATGTTTTCATGGTATTACATCTCTCAACTGATGAAGAACACTGAGGTAGTGTTCCTTTTGAATCATCCAAATAGTTTCTGTGGAGGAATATTCAAGCTTAATGCAGAATTTGATGCAGATTTGTTACTCTACTCTCTTAGTCATTTTAAATGCAGTGACTACCCAGTGCTCATTTTCATTCAACAGCATCTAAGTGCCCCCACTGACTAGTACAAGGAAGTTGTCATTGTTCACACATGGCACATTTTAGTCCATTCTCCATGGCTGCCAGGTTATATCAATTTCAGGAAAACCATTCTTGTTATATTGATGATAGCTAGATTTTTTTCTGGACAGACCTCATATACTTACACACGTACAAGGTCTGACAATTAAGTTCATGAACTTGCCACTGTGCGCTTATGTTGGCAGCACTGTACAAACAACTCTAAGGTGTCATACCTTGGTATATCAATGTCTCACAGCTGTGTTCATGTTTACACGTGGTAGTGTCTTACTAAGTGGTGTTAATTATTGTTATTGTATATTTTTGTGTGCTGTTGTGAGAATGTCAGAGCTTGAATTTGAGCAACAAGCAAACACTAAATTTCTTGTTAAATATGGCAAAACTGGAAGTGAAATCAGGGACATGTTAGTCCAACTTGATGGGGATAATGCCATGAAGAAAACAGCAGTGTACAAATGGATTAAACATTTTTCTGAGGGAGGAGAAAGCGTTACTGATGAAGAGAGGTCAGGGCAGCCAGTACTGAGCTGAACTGACAAAAACGTTGCAAAATTCTATTGAATTGTGCGTCAGAATCATCAGCTGACTGAAAAGCATAGCAGACCAAGTCAACATCAATAGAAAAACAGGAAAATCTTGGAATGAGAAAGGTGTGTACAAAAATGGCCTTGAAGGAGCTTTTCAATGAACAAAAGCAAAAGAGAGTCAAAGTTTGCCAAGGCCTTTTGGAGAGGCAAGACAATGTTTTGGGCCATGTTATCACTGGTGATGAAACCTGGGTTTACCAATATGACCCTGAAACAAAGCATCAAAGTGCACAATGGAAGTCAGCCAGTTCGCCATGACTAAAAAAAGTTCCGTTGGTCCAAAGCAAGAGTTAAAACAATGTTGCTAATAATTTTTTTATATCAGAGGGATTGTTCATTATGAATTTGTACCAACTGGACAGTCAACCAAGTTGACTATTTTGAAGTGCTGAAAAGACTGCATAAAAAAGTTAGATGAAAACAACCTGAACTTTTCACCAGCACTGTGTATGACTCTTGCAACATGATAGTGCATCATCTCATATGGCACTGTCTGTGAGGGAGTTTTTAGCCAGTAAAGAAATCACTGTATTGGAACACCTGCCCTACTCACCGACCTGGCCCCAGTGACTTTTTTCTTTTCTCAAAAATAAAGCATATATTGAAAGGAAAACATTTGGATGATATTTAGGGCATCAATGGTAATACGATGATGGCTCTGAATGCCATTTCAGGAAAAGAGTTCTCAAATTGATTTGAAGTATGGATTAGATGGTGGCATCGGTGCTTAACTCCCCAAAGGGAATACTTTGAAAGTGACTATAGTGATATTCAGCAATGAGGTATGTAGCACTTTTTCTGGGATGAGTTCACGAACTTAATTCAGAGACATACACACATACATTATGGAAGGAATTACATGTTATTTAATAGTGATTACCTTTGAGAAGAAGGGTCTTAGTAGGATAGAGAATGCAGAATCTTAAGGAAGGCATTTCTTTTTCTTATATAGCCTTTCTATATTACTTGAATTTTCAAGCCTTACACATGTTTTTGTTATACTAATAGAGGTTATGGAGTATTGAGATCATGGATCTTTTATTTGTTGCCTTCACTACAAGATATGAGATGACATTCTGTAAAATTTTTTTTCTTTGAAGAGAGGCAGTCACTCTTAGATTTGATCAAGTGTATTAAAGCATTTGACTGTGGCCTGAGGTTTCATCAGGTGCCTTGGTATTTAGCACTGGAGACCAGGTATGGAGGCTTAGCAGTAAGGCACTTCTACAGCACAAATCCACATTTATTTATTTTATATGTTAGAATTGTAAGACTTTATTTGGAAAGAAGAAAAAAGGATTATTTCCAAACCGAAAAAAAGATATTAGTAAATGCTAACTACACAATTATGAGATAAGAAAGAAGATTAGAATAATGGCATACTGACAACAATTTTTAAAAAATGATAAATGGCAGGTGAGAAAGCATAGTAGTATGGGATTTGCTCATCATAGGAATATATACATTCCTCACAGTAGACTGGGTATAATATTCCAGAAGACTTTGCAGGATTAAAGCAGAGTGAAGTAACTGACCATTTTGACAACTTTGAGTCATTATGAAAGAGACTTACTATGCTTTGTATACAGTATTCTATTTAGGAAAGTGCTTTTTTGTTTTTGTTTGTTTTTTTGTTTGTTTTTTTATTGTTTTTGACAGAGAGAAGCAGAGACAGAGGGAGTTAGAGAGAAGGGGGAGGGCCCAGAGCAGTCTTCATAGTTGTATATGATCAATTTTCTACATAGTTTCATTCCACGCAGGTGGATGGGGGGCCACTTGCATGGGAGGCATGCCCCCACGAGCTGCGATCCAAATCGGGGGCCTCCCACATGGGAAGCTTGCCTGGGTGAGAACTGAACTGGGGACCACACCCCAGTTCAGCATATGGGTCCTCATGGGCCAGGACTGAGATTCGAGCTTCGAACCCTGGGACTGCAGAGCGAGCGCTTAACCTGCTGAGCCATCCTGTCATCCCCCAGAAAGTGGGTTTTACATTAAAATTATTAAAGAGTTTTAATGCTTAAAAAGGTGTGCTTTCTGGCCAATTATTTTCCTTATTTGTATATTGAATAGAAGACAGTAATTAAAACTTTTGAAAAAAACAAAAAAGCAGGCTCAAATTTTAGTTAAATGATAAAAGGATATTACACCACAATTGTTTTATGTAACAAAATGCCAAACTACACTGGATGAAAATTGACTGCAGAAGCTGAAGAGCATTACCTGTCATAAAATGACAGGTGTTCAGCCAGATGATTAATTTTCCCACCTGTCACCTGAAACTACTTATTTTTGAGGAAATTTATGAAAAGGAACTAAGACCAGAATTTAAATAAGGTGATAATGAGCATGTCCTTATATTGCAAATACAATTCAAACCACCCCAAAGGCAGCTAAGGATCCAAGGACCCCTCAGTGTCATAAATCTACATAAACTCCACACTTCAGACCATTGATTTCTGCATTTGTAAAATGATAAAGCCACACTCTAGACAACTTAGGAAAAAAGACCAATGTTTAGAGAAGTAACCTGATATTAAACACCAGTGATTGCTGACCACCATTTACCGACTGTGAATATATGTTAATAAATGTATAACTCTGAACTAGTATATTTCACTCAACTTAATATAAAATGCAATCTAATTATAAGAGCTTAGGCACACAAATGACATTGTTGTTGGATACTTCTGCTAAAGCATACTATTAAACACTGTACGTGAAATTCCATAAAAATCACAAATACAAACAGCCAACTATTAATGGCAATAAAGAATTAAAGTAAACTTATACTTTTGTGATAGCATAGAGAAGAGCCCCACTGCACATTCAATGATGAAATGAGCTTGGTCAAGTGGGGAAGGTCTCCCTCAAAGATCCTGACTAGTGGAGCTCCACTGGTTTACAGTGATACTAATGTCCACTTGCTCCATCTCTATAGTGAAAACCCTATCCATCTGTCAAGGCCCAGCTAAATAACTGAAGCCTTCACTCATATTGTTACCTCTTTCTAGAAAGTTCTATCAAAAACCTAAGGTTTGCACTTGGATGTTTTTGAACTTGGTTTTAGACTGCAGTGACTGGGAAGCTAAGAGTAAACGAAACTCCCAAACTTACACATAGCTGTCCCTTTGATTAGTCCCAGCAGCAGATTCAAAAAACAGGGCAAAAACTGTTTTCAGCTCTTGCACATACAGGCCTCCTTCTGTAAAGTTCTTTACCTCCATTTCTGTCTATGCAAACTGTACAGAATGGTGCCTACAGGCCATTCATGCTGAAAAACAATAACCAGACAAAGAGACTATGTTAGATTCCTCATATGTAAATAGAAAAGGCCTCAAATGTTTTAAGGAAAATCATAAATTGAATGAGAATCAAAATTTAATGCAATACAGTGTAAAAAAACAGTTATTTTGTAAAATAAAATGCCATGCTGCATTCAGTGACAGCTGGGGAAAAAGCTAAACTTAAGTTACTTATAAAATTTTTACTTCCGGAAATACCTGTTTATCAGAATACCGTGTTCCTCAATCATACTGAATAAATGGGGCACTCCTTTGTATATCACCTATTCTTGATTAGCACTCTTTGGATTATAAGCAATAGAAACAAGCCAAATGGTTGATTTATTTTTTTCTTAAGCAAAATGGACAACTTGTTATAAAGACCCAAGGAGATTTTATAGAACCCTAGGCAGAGGATACAGCAGGGCCTCTGCTTCTCTCTCTGGAATGCCTTCATCTGCCTTTTATCTTTTCAATGATAATTTAGTCAAGCTTACGCTCTCCCTGAAAAATAATTTATGTTCTAGAACTTTGTATCTCCACATACAAAGTTCCCTTCTTTCAATGTGGCTGACTTTAGCTAAAAGTTAAGAACAAATTACATTGAATCAACTACTTTTTCTTAATATGTATATGGAGTCTCCCAGAATTATTTTTTAACCTTATTAATGAGTCTGTGGTTAATGGAATTTGAGTTGGGATTAGGATTATCTGTGGGCTATAGGAAACCCCAAATGACAGTTTAAGTAAAAGAAAAATTTATATCTCTTTTTGAAAATATTAATAGTCAAATGCTAATACAGTAACCTCACAAAGTCATCAGGAACCCAGGCTTCTGTTTTGCTGATTTACCATCACATTGACTTCTACCTTGTAGCTCAAGATGGCTCCTTGAGCCACAACCAATATGCCCCATTCCAGTCAACAAAAAGAAAGGACAGAAAACCGCCACACCTACCACTAGCAAGAGAGACTAGAAAGTGAATCTTTCTTCTGGGCAATTGTATTACCTGGCTAAAAATCAAGGGTTCTATTATTAAGAAAGAAACGTAGAATGGATTTTAGGGAACAGTTAGCAGGCTGTGTCATAGATGCTTAAAACTGAAAGTAACAAAGAAAAATTCATGGGTACAGTCACTAGTTTAGTGGTTACCTGAGGGTAAAAGAGGAGGGCGGGAGAGAAGAGAGGAGATATCAATTATATGGTGATGGAAAGAGAACTGATTCTGGGTGGTGAGCACACAATGCAATACATAGACAATGTAATGTAGAATTGTACACCTGGAACCTATGTAATATTTACTAACCAATGTCACCCCAATAAATTTAACAATTAATAAAAAAATTAAAATAAATAAGTAAAATGTGAGTTCTTTGGGCAATGCAAATGAGCCCAAATCTTGGTGTCTCTTCTATGAGGAAACCTCATAGTAGCTACTTGAAAAAGTCATTTCAAGATTTATTTTACTGTTTTTGACAGACAGAGAGACAGAAGGGGGATGGCCCAGAGCCATCTTCATAATTGTACATCATCCATTTTTGACATGGTTTTGTTCCACACAGGTGCGTGGGAGCCATGCAGGGTGGGAACTGGGCTGGGGGCTTCCCCCATGGGAGGCACGCCCCTCGAGCCAGGGGCTGATTCAGGGGCCAGACCAGGGGATGAGAACCGAACTGGAGGCCTCCTGCTTGGGAAGCACACCCCAGTTCAGCATATGGGTCCACATGGGCCTTGGTTGGTATTCAGTCCTCAGTCCCCAGGGCTGCAAAGTGAACATTTAACCTTCTGAGCCATCCTGGCATCCCAAAACAAAGTTACTTTAAAATAACCCTTTCTAAAGGGATTCTAAAACAGTAACTTAGGCAGAAGGAAAATATTCATTAGAAAGCCAGGATGTCAAGAATGATCACACAGTGGTAAATTCAAGTGCAAATTGACAATATAAAACAACAGTATCTGATGCTGGGCTGAAAAGAATTAAAATATATAAAAATAATATATAAGCTGGGAGGGAGGACAAGTATACTAATGTATTCTAAGATCCTTATATTATTGAGAAGGGTAAAGATATTGATTGATTGCTCTTTAGATATTGATTAGTTAAGTAAGCATGTTGTAACTTTTAGAGCAACTGTTATTAACTAAAAGGATAGAAACATGCGTGTAACTTTCAAACTAGGAGAGAATAGAGGAAAGATTTTCAAGAATAATATTTCAATAAAAGAAGAGAACAGTAAACACTAAGTGACTGGAACAAATAGAAAACATGAAATAATTTGATCAATTTAAATTTAAATTATTAGTAATTATATTAAATCAAAAGGGGCTGAGTGCTGCCGTTTTAAAAACAAAGATTATCAGTCTGTATTTAAAAATTTAACTATACACACCTAAAAGAGATATATGAATGACTGAAATTAAAAGACTGAAAAAAGATTTACCCTGAAAGCAATCAAACATTAATATAGCTGTATTAATATCAAATATGTTAAGTGTTAAGATTAAATTCACTACTAGATATAAAGCTGATCATTGCATCATGATAGAAGGTTCAGTTTGCCAGGAAGATAAAACTTTTGAATTTATATCCCCCAATAACCTTCTCAAAATATACAAAGCTAACTTTGAAAGAACCACAAGGAGAAACAGATAATCCATATTACAATGAGCAGTTATAGCACATCTCTCTATATAATTGATGGAATAGGCAAAATAAAAATACCAGTAAGATTTAAAGACGCAATGAACAATTTTGACTTCAAAAAATACTATATACTATGCAACTGCATAATTTATTTCTTTACAAAGAGTGACTATACTTTAGACTCTAAAGTAAGTTTTCAACAAATTTCAGAGGGTTAAAATTTTGTTTTTCTGCTCATAGTGCAATTAATTTAGAAATCAATTACAAAACAATAAGTAGAACAAACTCATACTATTAAAAGTTAATATATATATTTTCAAGTAACCTATAGGTCAAAGAAGAACAGAAAATAAACTATAAACGCAGTGAAAATTTTTTGTTTTATTACTGTGTTGGTGAGGTAGATATTTGTAATCAAGCTGAACTCCTGTAATCATTTCTATAAAGGTTTTGTAATGCTTCCTTAAATGTCTTGCTTGGCACAGTTTTTTAAAAATATAAGTCCCAACTTGAAAGCCTTGAAAAATAAGCCTGACATGTTTGAACTTGGAGAAGAATCTTAAAAACAATCACACTACAGTTGAGTTAATGGAGCAACTAGATATTATAAAATGGCTTAATATTCCTTTTACTGTGTGTATCCATGGCATTAAAACAAGAAGTTAAGACTTTTTTTTAAGATTGCAGATTTTATTAATTTTTTAATTTCTATTAAATTTATTGGGATGACATTGGTTAGTAAAATTATATAGGTTTCAAGTGTACAATTATATAATACATCATCTATTGCATTGTGTGTTCACCACCCAGTCAGTTCTCCTTTTATCACCATATATTTGACCCCCTTTACCACTCTTCTGCCTCCCTCATACCCTTGGCCCTTTGGTGACCACTAAACTGTTGTCTGTGTCTATGAGTTTTTATTTGTTTGTCTTACTTGTTTGTTGCTTTCAGTTTTGTTTCCCACATATGAGTGAAATCATATGGTTCTTGACTTTTTCTGTCTTGTTTTGCTTAGCACGATAATTTTAAGAATTATCCATGTTGTAAATATTCAATGGTAACAGGTATTCTTTAACTGGTTTATGTACAGGAAACCAAACTGCTGTGGGACATATAAACTCTTTAATAACCTGGATTAAGAGTTGTAATCTAAAGATTAATATATATACTATATAATTATAAGGTATAGATCATAACAAATTGAATACCATCTAATTTTAAGGACTAAGACATTAACAACAATGTCTGGGGGGAAGCCAGGATGGCTCAGTGGGTTAAGCGCTCACTTTGCAGCGCTGGGGACCAAGGATCGAATCCCGGCCCCGGACTGTGCGGAACCATATGCTGAACTGGGAGCTCCCCCAGTTCAGTTCTCTCTCCGTCTCTGTCTCTGTCTCTGTATCTCTCTCTCTGTCTAAATAAATAAATAAATAAATAAATAAATATTTAAAAACAACAACAAAAAAACAACAACAATGTCAAATCTACCAATAATGCTTCTACCCTATCCCTCTGTCTTAAATCTACTCCCCAACTACATAGCTGCTAAGCACTTTTTATATGTATGAACCTCTAAACAATAAGTTTATTTCAACCTTTATAAAAATTATCCTAACACCATACAATGTTAATTTTTCTTGTTTTTGACCTTTACACAAATGCATTATTCTTTAGATCAACCTGTTTATTCAATATTATGTTCATAAGATTTATCCATGTTGTTGCATGTAGCTGTAGTTTATTCATTTTTTATTGCTGTATAATATTCCATTGCATGGAGTTTACCACAGTTTATCCATTTTTTTGTTGATAGAGATAAGAATTTCCTCCCAAATTTCCTGCTATTAGAAGTAATGCTGCTGTGAATATTCCTTATATCTCTTGATAAACATATATATGTATTTTCTTGGGGTAATGGTTCTCAACTATAGCTAGGAAACTTTTAAAAATATCAGTGCTTGGGCCCTACCGAATCCAGTAAATTATTAATAAAATTTCTAGCAGTGGAGTTGGACATCAGTTTGTTCTGTTATGTTTCTTTAATGTGTGTGTGTGTGTGTGTGTGTGTTTACTTATCACTTATAGTGAAAAAGAGAGAGAAAGAGGGAGGGAGGAAGAAAGAGAGAGAGAGACTAAAAGCAAAACCATTGTTCTGCCCATGGAAAACATTTGTCTTTTTCACAAGAACTCACATTTCATCTCTCAGTTTTCCTTTTACATAAAAAAATAGTTTCAGTAAAAATTTATATTTTATGTAGAATCTGGTTGTTTTACAGTGTGAAGGTCTCCAGAGTATCTTTTGGAACTGGAAATCTCACTGAAATGACCTTTTAAAATTATTAATCAGATTATACTGCGCTACCTTATTCCAAACCCATAATGGCCTCCTGGTGCAGAATAAACTTACCATGACTTACAAGGCCCTATGTGATCTCTGACTCATGCCTTTTTCTCCAACTTTATTTCCTCCTACCTGCTGCCTTTTTAATTCTGTTAGAGAGTCATGCTGGTCTTCTGGTCATCAAGCATGCCCTTTTGTTCTAAGCTCGGGACCTTTATATTTAATTTTCATTTCATCTACATTATTTTCTACATCTTGTCATGGCTCATTTCTTTGTCATTCAGATCTCTTCATGAATGTCTGAACTCAGGGTGATTAGGAGGTGCTGGCCTGTTGAGGCTTTTCAGTGGAGAAGGCATTAATTGTGAACTTTCACAGTTAATTTTTTAGTCATAAACTCAGGAGCTGAGGGGTTTTCCCTACTTTAGGACAACAGAGAACAAGGACATCTGGGACTTAGGCTTGGGTTGGGACAGGAACATCTTCAGAAAAGGGATGTTGTTGTGTCCTAAGGGGAGAAAATTAAGCTGGCTCTGTCTCTTAAGTTACATGATGTATTTTAATAGGAAAAATAGGCAACATAAACTATTTTTTAATTTTCTGGTATCTCCTCTCTGCTTGTCCCTTTATCGAGAGTAAGGAACCTTTCCATCCAGATTTCATTGTGTGTAGTCTCATTCAGGCAAGATATGAAACGCTTGCTAGAATTTTTTGGTTGTGAATTTGGAGACTGAGTCTGAATCAGATTACAGCAGCTAATATTAGCTTTGGAGAAAGAACACCTGTCACTTGCTCTGTGACAAATATTTTACAATCATACATTCTGGAGTTCCATGCTGAGACCATCCAGAAGATTCTCGAAGATGATGGCAGCCCCAATTGCTGGGATCATAAAAGTTCTTAAGAAAATCATGGAATAAAAAAGTATGAAACTCTTTAACAGAACATTTTGCCTTGGTTTATTTGAGTCTTTCCATATGAACTGAATATTTCTTCAAAGAAATGTAACTGCTGATCAGTTGATAGTTCCCTTTTCATGATAACAATTCCTTACATTTATAAAATGCTTTATAGTCTCCAAAACATTTAAATATGTATGATTAGTTTTATTTTCCATACAAAACCATGAGGTAGGTAGGGTGGGTGCTGTATTCTCTATTATAAAAATAAGGAAACAGAGGCAAATGTTAGAATATCCATTGCATCACACACACTTTTGAATATAAGTATAACACATTTCAAGCAAATACAAATTTGTAAACTGATTTACTTGCTAAAAATTTTCAGAAAGCCTTCTTTACATAGTAAACTTTGCTAGTGCATTTAAAGATGCTATGGTACATTAATTATTGTACTGAAAAGCTTGGGGAACAGAGAAATCATGGTCTGATAAGTGACTACCAATATACAAAAAATAAAAAATGAAAGCTAAGTATTTAGTCTAAAATTGCATCATTAAAAAAATATAATATAACAAGCAAAATTACCATATTTTCTGGCGTATAAGACGACCGGGCGTATAAGACGACCCCCTAATTTTACAGTTAAAACATAGGTTTAGGCCTATATTCACTGTATAAGACTACCCCCCACTTCCGAGGCTGTAGTCTTATACAGCGAATATAGGCCTAAACCTATGTTTTAACTGTAAAATTAGGGGGTCGTCTTATATGCCTGGTCGTCTTATACGCCGGAAAATACAGTAAGTTGCACACAGGTTTTTTGTTTTATTTAGTTTATGCTCTGCTAAAGTGAGCATGAGGTTTTTTATTATAATGGGAATATCTTACTTCAAAATGGGTAAGTTTTGTCTTTTATTTTGCATCCTTTGAATTTTATCTAGAGTTTTGTCTATCAGCAATTATAGTAAAATGTATTGATGAACTTGGTGACATATGATGTCACCTGTCTGTTCATATTTAAATTCATATATTTTGCTGTCAACACGAAGCTATGCATTAAAATATCTTTTTGGAAAGTAACGGGTGTCCAAAATTCACGCAAGATTTGAATTTTGCGTCATTTGTGTGGTAAAGTGTTGCCAACAGAAAAAAATGACAGCGTGACAGCTGACAGTTCAGGGTTATTAAAAATGAAGAGCTACATGAAAGAACAACGCATTTTCATTGTTGAGCAATATTTTAAAAATAATGAAGGTTTGGCAGCTACAGTTTGCAATTTTCGTACAAAATATGGTTGGAATAGTGATTTAACTTCATCAACTGTGAAGAGATTAAAAAATTTAGGGAGACTGGATCAATTAGTGATCTTAAACACTCTGGCCGTCCTTCAACAAGTTGTTCAACACAAAACATCGAAGCAGTTAGTGAGAATGTTGCTGAGAGTCCAGGGACATCAGTTCGGCACCAGGGTCAAGAATTGGACATTTCGAGAAGCTCTCTACAGTGTATTCTCACGAAAGATTTGCATCTTCATGCTTACAAAGTTCAATTGACTCAAGAACTGAAGCCTACTGATCATGCACAGCGAATAGAGTTTGTTGAATGGATTATGGAACAACAACAAGTGGATGCTGATTTTTCGAACAAAATCGTCTTCCGCGATGAGGCTCATTTTCATCTTGATGGCTTGGTTAATTGACAAAATTGTCACCTTTGGGGTTCAGAAAATCCTTGGGTGATTGTTGAGAAACAGATGCATCCACAACGAGTCACTGTTTGGTGCGGATTTTGGGCTGGAGGCGTCATCGGACCATTCTTCAAAAATGCGGTTGGTCAGGCAATAACAGTTAATGGTGCTCGCTATCACAGCATGATAATCCAGTTTTTTGTGCCTAAATTGCAAGATAGCCATGGAGGTCATTTACCCGATATGCTATTCCATATGTAACCCTATACTATATACTTTATGAATCAATAAAAAATTTACAATTTTTAATTATAAGCCTGTGTATTCTATCAAAATTACTTCTTGCTTGAATTTTGGGACACCCGTCATATCTTCTGTATTAGAGTATTTTATATTATGAAATATTGACATTGTATCCTGTTTGAGTTTATATGGTAGTTGCTAAGTAATATTTTTTTTAATCTTTATTTAGTTTTGCCTTATACTAAAAATCTCAATTAAGGTCAACAACAGTATATTATGTACAAGATTTCTTTGATTTACTGTTAGGAAAACAGTGGCTTCTTCTTTGATTACTTGACTAATTGAGTTTGGTTCTCCTTAAGTTGTCAGGTATCTTTTTTAACTTGGACATAAGCATGTATGAGTAAGTATTCTCATATTTTAGTCATGGTGAGTTATAAGCATATTAAAAATAATTACCGTAACATAAATCTTCAGTCAAATTTGTTTTAGTGCTTATTTTAATCTTCCTATTAATGTCTCTTAGTTTTGGGCAGATATATATGGATGCAATAAATTATAGATTTGAGCTATATTTGGCATAGAGAAAAAGGCCAATGGCATAATGTATTATAGCTATAATTCATAATTGGTATCTTATACCTGTAATTTATAATTGGTATCTGTTAAAAAGAGTTTTGAGCCAAAACCAAACCCATCTATTTTGTTGCTTATTTAATTGGGAACTTAGTTTCATTGGCATATTTTTAGAATTAAAAGAATTATAGGTGTCATTCTGTGAAGGAACAACAATAAACAGGCTACATTTTCCAAACACTAATGGTGATAATAGGTTAGAAAAGATATTCTGAATTAATTCATGCTTGTGAAGGTAGGCATAATATTAATAGGAACATTCAACACTTGATTTAGGGGAAAACACAAAACAAAACCCAGCAGTGTACTACCAAGAATGAAGATTATTATTATAGTTGTTATAGTGTTTAGCGAATATGGTAATAATACATATAACGTGCTTCAAGACTGGAGACTTCAACATTAGACGTCTACATGACATATATCAAGTATTTCTGAGATAGTGTGAGCATGTTAGTTACATGTTCCACAACAGCATTTTCTCAGCCATGTTCATCAGTGTGCTTTGCCATTGCTCCTCCATTTATTGAATTCAGGATGACCTTTTCATGAATAAAGTCAAATAGGATTAAGCCAAGAATTTTCAACAATGGAAAAGAGCAACAGATGTAGCTGACTTTGAACGTGGGAGGATTTTTGATAGCACTGTTGCTTAAAGGGAGTGTCTATAATGGGGGTGGGGGGAGGGGAGGGAGAAAAGGGCAAGGAGAAAATAAGCTTACAAAACATCAAAATGTAGAAAAGGAATAAAAATAGTGCAAAATATCTTTATAGGCTTTTTGTAATTGTGATAAAAATTATCTTGCAATTTAAAAATCACTGTCTTTTAAATACACTGTTTCTTTAACTTTTTTTCCTTTTGTATCACACAGATGTAGTTTAAAATATATATAACACTTTCAAAAATATGGATAGAAAAGGATATGGTTAGGAAAATCAGAATTACTACTAACTTGTATTTGTGAAGGCTACTTCTTTCTATCCTTTGTTTCATATTGAGCTATAAACTGTGAATGTTGCACACAAATTATTCTATTAAATTCTATGTATAAATTATCAAAAGCTATGACTCCAAAATAATCATGTGTATAGTGAGACCATAGTTAATTTCTGAATGGTATATGTGAGACAGTTTTAAACAGTACCTGCATATAAATCACTGTATTTCATCTTTTTTTTTTTTTTTTTTTTTTTTTTTTTTT
>PVKE010006918.1:0-24186 GCA_004027555.1 Craseonycteris thonglongyai | reverse complement strand
TACTATTAGTCCCTGCATGAGTCCCCTGTAGTTTGTAGTAATGACTAATCTTTGAGCTATAAAAAAAGAGCCAAAATGAATAAATGAATAAAGAAGCATTTAATACAAAAGGATAATAGTTGAAGTTTAGGCTTCAACTATTAATAACTGAAAAATTTTTAGAAAGCTTAGTGGGAAATTTTATGAGGAAAAATAAACAATGAAATGGTTGTATCTATTTGGTTTACTAAAATTATATGCTTAAGTCTTTAAGGGGTGTTGTATATAAAATACTTAAACTGCTGAAACTTAATGTCATGTTTTTAGGGTTAATTTCTACCAGTATGAATCTATACAAGTATAATCATTAACTGTCATAATGCCTACAGTGCTAGTTTAAAAATACGCGAAGGAATGAATGTGTGTAAGAAGATAGTAGTAGAGATATTAATTTTGATTAATGATAAGTGATAAAAATTTGGGATAAGGAAGAAAAATCTAAGCTTATTGTGTCAAAGGGTCTACTCTTTCAAAGGAGAAAATTTTATTCATAGTTTTTTCATCTAATACAAGGTTTTTAAATAGATTCCTACCCCCAAATTGATTGAGCAGAGATCATTTAAAACTTGATAATACGTACCTTCCTTCTAACACCACCAACAACCATCAAATCTAAAAAATAATCACCTTTCTAATTTATTTTTTGGTTTCTTTTTGCTGTTTGTACTACAGGCAATATAAAGGCTTGTAGCAGAGATAATGCATGTATAGTAATCAAATAACCGTAAAATAAGATAGAAAGGGTGAATTGTCATAAGGAACTGTAATATATGGAACATGGTATGGAATTTGGGAGAAAGGAAGGACAAGAAAAGGTTTCATGAGGAATGACATTTGAACCTATATCTTACTAGTTTGGTAGAATTAAGACACAAATGGAAGAGCAATGAAATATTGTAAGCACGTCCTCACATGAATCCTGTGCAGTGGTCTTTCTTTGTCAAATATTTACAGTTTTCTTTACATACCTTCCATTCCTTTATGACTGTACATGTAGGCCTTCTACCTAGAATTTCCAGTGGATACATTCCATTGCATCTCTTAAGATCTAACTCAAGTGCTTTCCTCTCTCTGTGTGAGTCTCCCTCCTGAACCATTAAAGCAGAGACTATCGCTCCATTCTTTGTGCCTCTCATTCACTTTCCCTGTATCTCTGTATTACACTTGTTCATTTATGAGATGTGATAAAAAAAATATGGTGATGGTGAATGCTGCTGCTGAGTGCCATTCAACGGAAAGGCACTCGATATGGGAAGTGGTACGTCCAATCTTAGTAACTGTGTGTGACAAGTTTCAACTTGTTCGGTTCAGTCATTCGGTTGTGAGCTACAGTTGAGAGGTGTGTTTTAAAGTGTGTCATGATCACAAACAATGCACTAACATAAATTTCTGTCAAATAAACCATTATGGTGTGTCCTCATTCACCTTATTCACTGGATCTGGCACCATGTGACTTCTGGCTCTTTCCCAAAGTCAAAATGGCTGTGAAAGGTACACATTTTGAATTGATTCAGAACTTTGAGGCAGCTATGACAATGCAACTAAAGGCATTCACAAAAGAGGACTTCCACAACTGCTTCAGAAAGTGGCAAGAATGAAGCAAGAGTATTTTGAGGGGGGTTAATGTCAATGTGTCTTTTACTGTAATAAAATTTTTTTAATTTAGACATACACTGTATTTTTTTAATCACACTTCATTTATATCTATCTTTCCTACAAGCCTAAATTCCTAAATTCATACAACAGATTCCTAGAGTCTTACTAATATGCCAAGAAATGTGGTAAAGTAGTGAATAAGCTAAAGCTCTGCCCTTGCAGAGCTCATATTCTAGAGAGTTAGAAAGATTGTGTAAGTAAACAAAATTAGAGAATATAATATCATATTTGATAAAAAAGAGGTTAAAGAGTGACAGAAGGATTGTGTTTTAAATAAGTGGTCATGAAAGTTCTTTCTAAGCCGGTGATGTTTGATGGATTCCTAAATAATTTCCAAGAGGGAACTGTATGAAGTTATTGGGAAAGAGCTTCCCTGGCAGAGGAAACAGCAAGTATAAAGGCCTTGGTGTGTAAATTTAGACTGGGGGTGATAAGCCTCTCTACAGAAGTGACATTTATGCTGAGATCTGAAAGATGAGTATTGGTTAGCCAGTTGGATAGTGAAAGAGGGAGGAAAGGGCAATTTATGCTGAAAGAACATCCATTGTTGCCAGATTAGAGAAATTTGACATCTTAAACTGATGGGCAAGTGTGGCTAGAGCAGAATGATCATGGCGTGTGTAGTGAAGATGAAGCTGAGATCTAGAGAGGGACTAGATAGATCATTCTAGTCCTTTGAAGGCCATATTATCCCAAGGAATGTGAGGATTGATTCAAGTGTTTTAAGTGCGGAAATAATAGATACTTAAAAATAACACTCTCACTTTTGTGAAAATGGTTGAACGGGGCAAGGGTAAAAGTAGGTGGGGAATGAAAACAGTTGATGGTAATTGCAGCCAGAGTGGTGACAATAGAGATGAAGAGAAGTGAATAAATACAAGATATATTTAATTCACAAGATCTTGTTTTTGGTGTTGTATGTAAGAAACTCTTTCTAACCCAAGATTTCAAAAGTTTTCTTCTATGTTTTCATTAGAATTTTTATAGTTTTTGATTTTATGTGTAGGTCTATGGTCCATTTGAGGTCAAAGTTTTTTATATGGCACATAAGGTATGGATTGAAGTTTTTTTTGTCTTTATTTTTGTTGTTGCTTTTTCTTTCTTAGCATATGCATATCCAGTCATCCTAGCACAACTTGATGAAAAGACTGCCCTTTCTCTTCTGAATTACCCTTTAACTTCTATTGAAAATTAATTTACTATATATGTGTGGGCCAGTTTCTAGATTCTGTTTTGTTTCAATCTTCTATTTGTCTACCTTCATTCACTACAATGTACTGTCTTGCTTACGGTTGCTTTATCCTAAGTCTTAAAGTCAGAAAGTATAAGTACTCCAACTTTGTTTTATTTCAAAGTTGTCATGGCTGTTTTAGACACTTTGCATTTTCTAAGCAAATTTTAGAATCAGCTTGTCAATTTCTAATTGGGATTGCATTGAGTCTGTAGGTCAGTTTAGGGAGAATTAACGTCTAATCAATATTGATTCCTTCAGTCCATGAACACAGCATATCTCTCTTTTCCCCCTTTTTTTTTTTTTAAGTTTTATTTTATTGTCTTTGACACAGAGAGAGAGAGACAGAGATAGAGAAAGACAGAGAGAAGGGGGAGGGCCCAGAGCAGACTCCATAGTTGTATACATTATCAGTTCTTGACATAGTTTCATTCCATACAGGTAGGTGGGGGGCCTTGCAGGGCGTGAATCAGGCTGGCCCCCCTCTCCCCCAGCATGGGAGGCACACCTCAACGAGCTGGGGATCAAACCAAGGGCCTCCCACATGGGAAACTCGCCCCAAGGAGTATGGAACTGGGGCCACACTCCAGTTCAGCATATGGATCCAAACAGGCCAGGGCCGGGATTCGATCCTCAGACTTTGGGGCTGCAAAGCAAGCCCTTAACCTGCTGAGCCATCCTGGCATCCCCTAGCATATCTCTCCATTTATTTAGATCTATAATTTTTTTCTCCAGCAATGTTTTATAGTTTCGGTGTATAAGTATTCCACATTTTAGTTTATTTTCTGTCCAAGTATTTTATATTTTTTAAATGTTGCAAATGGTAATTTTTAAACTTTTTACTTTGGGTTAATCATAGATTCAAATATAGTTGGTAAGAAGTAATACAGAGAGATCCTGTGTATAGATTTCCCCAGTAGAAACATTTTGCAGAACTATAGTACAGTATCACAACAGGGATATTGACATTAATACAAGTTAAGATACTAAGCATTTTCATAACCATAAATATACCTAGGGTTTCCCTTTTATACCCATTACCACTATTGTTCTCCTTTTCTATAATATAATTTTGTCTTTCAAGGATGTTATATAAACGGAGTCATATAGTATGTAATCTTTTGGACCTGGCTTTTTTTCACTCAGCATAATTCTCTGGAGATTCATCTAGCTTGTATGTATCAGTGCTTCATTTCTTTTATTGCTGAGTAGTTTTCCATGGTATGGATATACCATAGTTTGTTTAGCCACTCATCATCTGTTGAAGGACGTGATTGTTTCCAATTTTTGTCATTTTGAATAAAATAAATGTTTCTATACAGGTTTTGGTATGAATAAGTTTTCATTTCTCTGGCATAAATGTCAAGGAGTCTAAACTACTGGATTATGTGGTAATTGTGTGTTTAGTGTTTAAGAACTACCAAATGAGTTGCTATTAATATATTTTTGTATTCCACCAACAAGCAGTGATTGGTTAGTTTCTTCATATCTTTCCCAGCATTTGGCATTGCCATTATTTTTTACTTTAGTTATTATGATAGGTATATTGTGATATGTCATTGTGACTTTAGTTTATATTACTCTATAGGCTAATGACACCATCTTTTCACGAATTTAACATCTGTATATTCTCTTCAGTGAATGTTTGGTAATGTATTTTCCTATTTTTTGATTGGAATGTTTAAGTTTTTTACTGTTGAGCTTTGAGAGTTAGACACTAGTCTGTTATGGGATGAAATGTGTGCCCCTAAAATCCATATATTGAAGCCCTAACCCCCAGTACCTCAGAATGTGACTATATTTGGGGGTACGGTCTTTGAAGAGGATACTAAGGTTAGAGGTCATATGAGTGGGCCCTAATCTAATATGACAGATGTCTTTATAAAAAATTTAGATACACAAAGAGATACCATACATGTATGCACTCAGAGGAAAGACTGTGAGGACACAGCAAGCTAAGGAGAGAAGCCTCAGGAGAAACCAAACCTTGCAGTACCTCAATTTTTTACTTCTATCCTCCAAAACTGTGAGAAAAAAAAATTTCTGTTGTTTAAGCCACTCAGTTTGTGGTAATTTGTTATGGCAGCCCTGGAAAACTAATATACTAATTTCCTTCATCTGTTTGGGCTGCCATAGCAAATAACCAGAGCTGGGTACCTTATAGACTGGATGGCTTTTAAACACAGACATTTATTTCTCTCACTTCTGGGGACTGGAAGTCTGAGATTAGGGTACCAGCATGATCAGGTTTACTTCTTTCTTTCTTATTAGGATGTATTTTATTTTATTTTATTTTATTTTATTTGCCTAATTGCTCTGGTTAGGACTGCTAGTACTTTGTTGAATAGATGTGATGAGAGTATCCTTGTCTTGTTCCTGATCTTAGAGAAAAAGCTGTTAGTATTTTATCATTGGTTATGTGGGCTTTTCATAGTTGTATAGCCTGTCAGTATTTACCTCCGTATGTTTTTTTTTACATTCTCTCATTTGTAATATAATTGTGTTAAATATTTCCTCAATATGCATTTAGAATCACATTAGTATTATAATTTTTGCTTCAACTTCAAACATAATTCAGAAAATTTAAGAGAAGTAAAGATTATGGCATTTATCCACATTTTTGCTTACCCTGTTCTTTCTTTCTTTATGATGTTCCAAGATTTTTTTATTGTTTCAGTTTAGAAAACTTCCTTTAGCTTCTCTCTTTTCTTTTTAAGTAAGTCTGCTGCCAACAGATTCTCATAGTTTTCTTTCATCTGAGGATTTCTTGCTTCCATTACATTCCTGAAGTATATTTTTGCTTGGTAGAGGATTCTGAGTTTACTGTTCTTTTCTGTTAGACCTTGAAAAATGTTGTACCACTTTCTTCTGACCAGCATAATTTCTGATAAGAAATCCACTGCTATTTGAATTGTTTTTTCTTTGTAGGTAATGTACTGTCTATCTTTGGCTGCTTTCAAGAATTTTTGTTTTTAGTTTTCAGAATTTTAACCATGATATCTTTGCATAGATTTCTTTAGGTTTATCCTATTTGGCATGTACTCACCTTCTTCAATATGAGGGTTTATGTCTTTCACCAAATTGGGGAGTTTTCAGCTGTTATTTCTTCAAGTATCTTTTCAGCCTTACCTTCTTTCTCATCTCCTTCTGTGACTCCAGAAATATAAATGTTGGGTCTTTTCTTATAGTCTCACAGGTTCCTTAGAATCTGTTTTTGTTTTTTTATTTTTCCAGTGTATTTTTTCCTCTACTGTTCATTGAGTAATTTTTATTGTTTTGTCTTCTGGTCACTCTTCATTCTACTGTCCCCTTTACTCTAATGCTAATCCACCCATTAGTATTTTTACTTTATATCTTTTTGCTTCTTTGCTGAGACTATTTTTTCCTTTGTTTCAAATGTATGTATAAATGTTCATTGAAGCATTTTTATGAATACTGCTTTAAAATATTTACCAAATAATTCTTACATTTTTGTCATTTGGATTGACATCAGTTGATTATCTTTTTCCTTTCAATTCAGTATTTTCTGGTTCTTGTTATGATAAATGATTTTTTGTTGAAACGTGGACATTTTTGCATTATGTTCTAAGACTAGACTAAAACCTTCTGTTTTTGCTTTTCTTTTTTTTTTACACAGCTCTAGCAGTGAAAAAGGAGGTGCTGCCTTATTACTGCCAGGTAGACATAGAAGGCCAGGTTCCTCATTTGGTGTTTATTGGTGCCCCTTTGAAGCTTCTCTTTACTGCTGGGCAGGTGTGGGAGTTCCTACTTTCTATTAAGCCACCACTGATATCTCCTTAACTGTGAGGGGTAGGAGTGCCTCCATACTCTTACCTGCATTGCCTCCACTGACATTGTAGAGGCAGGTTGGCCTCATTACCACTGGGTGGTTCTGAAAGTACTGACTCTCCACTAGGGTTCTGACACCATCCCACTCAGTGACTAGGGGTAATATTGCCAGGTAAGGGTAGGAGTTCATGCTCTCCATGTGGTTTCCATCAACACTGTGATAGGTTCTAATTATCAGCTGGCAAGGGTGGAATTCTAAACTGCCCTCTTGGCCTTCATTTGTGTGGGTAGGACCACAATGTTTTATACAGTGTTCAGCTGAGATTTGTAGTTAGTGTCTGAATGTTTTCTTTCTTGATAGACTGCCCTTTTCCTGGTTCTGTGACTATACAGAGAGTATGCGTCTGTTGGGACTTTTATCTGCCCATTCATCTTTCTGATTTACCAGATTCTTTAGCTTTAATCTGGGATGTAAGAAGCGAAAAGAAAGCCTAGGGAACTCATGTCATTCCTTGGGTCCTGAAGTCCCTAGAGGGTCTCCCTTTTCTCCACTTTTTAGAGTCTATGTTTGTTTGATCTAATGTCCAGAGTTTTGGGTTTGTATTTAAAGGGAATGTAGGGGAAATTGTGTCTATTTTATCTTCCTGGAAGAGAAAGTCAGTAGTTTTTTTAATTTCCCAATTTGTTGGTGGTATGTAGACATACAATTTTTTATATTGATATTTTATTCTGTACCCTTGCTGAACTTATTAGTCCTAGTAGCATTTTTGTAATTTCCATAGGATTTTATAAGTAAATGATATACAAATAAAGATAATTTTACTTCTTCCTTTTCAGTATGGGTGACTTTTATTTCCTTGCCTTATTGCATTGGCTAGAACCTCCAGTACAGTTTTTAATAGAAGTGGTAAAAATGGAATTCTTTGACTTGTTTCTGTTTTAGTGGGAAAGAATTGGTCTTTTATCATTAAGTATAATACTAGGTTTTCTATGGATGTCCTTTATCAGACTGAGGAATTTTCCTCCTCTATTTTCAAGTTGCTAAGAATTTTTATGAGGAATAAATGTTGGATTTTATCAAATGCTTTCTCTGTAATCTACAGAAATGACCATAGGCTATTTTTTAATCTTTAATACCATGATTTACATTGATTGATTTTTTTATTTATTTGTATTGTTTTTGACAGAAAGAGACAGAGACAGAGAGAGACAGAGAGAAGAGGGAAGGCCCAGCACAGTCTCCATAGTTGTACATCATTAGTTTTCTACATAGTTTCATTCCACAGATGGGCATAGGGTGTGCAGGGCAGGAACCAGCTGGAGACCTCCCACATAAGAAGCTTACCCCACTGAGAACCGAAATGGGGGCACACCCCAGTTCAGCATGTGGGTCTACATGAGCTGGGGCTGGAATTTGATCCTTGGACCTCAGGGCTGCAAGACAATTGCTCAATCCGCTGAGCCATCCTGGCATCCCCACATTGATTGATTTTTAATTATATTAAAAGATAATTTTTAATTCATCTAGTTGTATACATTACATTTTTAAACTTTTGTATGCCAGCATACCTCAATAAAGTGATTTTTAAAAAGATAATTTTTTACAAAACGTAAAATCATGACTCTCATAAATATAATATGAACATGTGCCAAAAACTTTTTAAACTCATTTTAAATGAGGGAACAGAAAGATGTTATGATCTGGTTAAATGAGAATTCTAAGAATAGACATAATATTAACTCAGGAATATTGAAATGATGGATCCCAAACTGACCTTTTGGTTGAAAGGATTGTTCCTTCACCAGATTCAGTTTATTTACATAAATAGCAATGAAAACTTCAGAACTGTTTGCATTGCTATTAATTTCTTAAACGTTAACTTTAATCTTTATACCAGTAGTTCTCAACTGTGGATGATTTTGTCCTCCAGGTAACATTTGACAATGTCTGTAGATGATTTTTAGTTATCATACTGGGAGGGAGGTATTACTGGCATCTCGTGTATGGAGGTCAAGATTGCTCCTACATATCCTATAATGTCCCCCACAACAGGAGTATCCAAACCAAAAGATTGAGAAACCTTGTTGTTTGTTATAAAGTAACTTGGTTAAAGACAAAGGTACTTATACTTACAGGTTCAGATAATTGTTGGAGGCTCTAGCATCATATTTAAAGGACATCAATAATGCCTTTCATTTATTCCGAAGTATTATAATTTTTCTTACACTTGTTAAACCTACAATGCATTTATGGTGTAAACTTCACTTGGTCAAGATAAATTATTGTTTTAATGTTAGTTGGACTTGATTTACTAAAATTTTGTTAATAATTTTTATATCCATTTTTGCAAGGAATATTGGTCTGGAGTTTTCTTTTCCTACAATGTCTTCATGTGATTTGGGGGTTGGGATAATGCTGTGCTCCTAAAATAAATTGAGACATACTGCCTCTTTTTCAGTTTTCTGGAAGAGTTTTAGAACTCTTTAGAAGAGAAATAGAATTGAGATTATTTCTTTCTTAAATGTTTGGGAGAATTAATCAATAAAGCCATATGGACCTGAGGTTTTCATTGGCATAGTTTTTAGCTGAAAGTTAAATTTCTTTAATAAATGTAGAGCTATTCAGATACTCTTGTTTCTTCTTGAGAAAGAGGTGGTAGTATTTATTTTTCAAGGAATTTTTCAATTTCATTTCTTATCAAATTTGTTGGCATAAAGTGTTCATAATTTTTTTATTTTGTTAATATTTGTAGCATCTATCATTACTTTACTTCTCTCATTTCTGATATTGATAATTTTTGTCTTCTCTTTTTGTTTTCCCTGATCATTCTGCCTAAGGGTTTATGAATGTTACTGTCTTCTCAAAAGTTAGCTGTTCATTTCATTGATTATTTTCTATTGTTTTTCTGTTTTCTATTTTATTGATTTCTACTGTTATTATTTCCTTTCTTCTCAGTTTCTTAAGGTAGAAGCTTAGGTAATTGATTTGAGATCTTCATTCTTTTCTAATATAGGTGTTGAGTGCTTTGTATAGGGTCTGGCAGAAGTAACACCCCTTTTTTATGAGCTGGTAATCTATACCAAATCTTTTATTACAAAATTATAAGCATGTAATTCTGTAACATAACAGTATCACTCTCAATCACACTGACATTTTAGGTGAATTGTTTAAATTGCTGTCCATGTTGTGCAAGGCAAAGCAAGCCTTACTATGTTACAACATACTTCTACTGGACCCTGTATTTCTCTTTAGGAGTTGCTTTGGCTACAGCCCACAGATTTTGACATTTTGTCTTTTCGTTTTCATTCAGTTCAAAATACTTTTTAATTTTTTTTAACCTTGAGCTATTTAAGAAGTTTTCTTTAGTTCCAAATACTTGGCATTTTTCTAAATATCTTTCTCTTTTTGATGTCTAACTTAATTCCATTGTGGTTGGAGAATACACTTCATAGGATTTAAATGCTTTTAAAATTACTGAAACTTGTTTTGTGGCAGATATTATTGTCTCAGTAAATATTCCATATATACTTTAAAAAAATGTGTGTTCTGCCTGGGCTGGAATTTTCTTCATTTTATTCACTTGATGTATCCCAAATGCCTAGAACAGTGCCTGGCATTTTTTGTTGAATGCATAAATATATGTGCTAAATTAAATACTTAACTCAAAAGAGTTGAGAACCCAGTGTTGTGAGGCCAGGTCAGAGTTTGCTGAAAGTCTTGTTTAGTACAGGAAACTGAGAAGAAATTCTAAGGGTTATACCAAAGCAGAATTGCTTTTCTGAGTACAAAAAGAAAAATATGTTTGGGATCAGACTTGAGAATTGTAAGCTGGCAGGAATGAACTATGATCAAGTAGCCCAGCTTCATCAGAATTACCCATCATGTTTCAAGAGTGAGTTTAATTTTAAAGAACCTTCTCTCAAAAGTACCTTTAGAAAGTTAGACAAAGCTTCTGTGGAACTCTGGTTTAAAAAAAAAAAATTTTTTTTTAATTTTTGTGATTTAAACTTCATCAGGTCATATTTTTAAATGAAATCTTTAGCCAGTTATTAGGTTCTTCCTTTATGGCAAGAGTTGTACACTCCATAAGAAAAGAACTTGTTTTGTCTGTTATTATATTGCCAATCCTAGCATGTAATGGGTGTTCAATAAATTTCTGTTGAATGAAAAAAATGTACTACATTATTGCTTGTGGCAGTTTGGTATAATTAGACAGAATAGCTGAAGGCCTTTGCTAGTTTTACCTTAAATTTCCTTATGGGAGAAGTCATTAAACTTTTTTGGCTCAGTTCCATGTCTTTAATCCTTAAAAGGCATGCCAGGTTTTAAGATGCAAGTTAAAATTGCTGCAAGGTCCTCTTGTGAGATGCTAACTGGGAATTTAGACTTTTCATAGGTTAAAACAGGTTCTCAGTAATACGTATTGCCTAATACTTAATGGGTGCTTAGTGCATTTTAACTGAATAAATGAATCTGAATTCATTCCTTTTTTGTTTGTTTTGCAAATGATAAAACCAAAAACTAGAGTAGGTCTTATTAAGGCTAATACACAGCTTTTTAAACTGTAGCGCCAAAACTAGAATTCATGTCCCTGGTCATAGGATAATGTTCTTTCTGGGTAATATTTCAGATCTGAGTCAGCTATAGAGAGAATGATTTTTCTGGGTACTGAGTCTCCCCTAAGATCCTTAAAATCCTGAGATCATACCACATAGTAAGTCAGATTTTGCCTGGAATCACACTGCCAAGACCACAGATTATGCTTTTTAATAAGTAGAGCAAGTTATTTAACCTCTCTGTCTCTCAATGTGCTCATCTAGAAAATAAAGATAATAGTGTTTATCTCATAGAGCTGTTGTGAAGTTTAAATACACTAGTATATGTAAAGTATGCAGAATAGTGCCTGCATAGTAAAGTTTGTAAGTGCTAACTGCTGCTATTGTTGTAGTTCTTGTTATTAATGTATTTGCCTAGACTGTAACCCTCAAAAAAGGCAATAGGCCATTTTCTTAGAGTCTTTTTTAAACCTTTCCTTCCTTCCTTAGCATTTCATATCCTTTGGGGTTGAGGTGTGGTGGGTTAGTGAACACTGAAAAGGAAGAAAAATTCATGATTCTTGTCTTGGATAGATTTGTCTGTTTTTACAGCGTTCTCTTGAACTGAGGTACCTAGCATGTACGGTATATACCGTATATTAGGGAAGAGAAGTAACAATTTCCTAAACCTCAGGAAAATTTTTCAACAAAAGTAATTTTTTCTTTTTACTTTAAAAAATGTTTATAATACTTGAAACATATATAAATGTACTTTCTAGAAAAAATGTATCAGGATTAAAAAATGTTTTTATTCTACAAGATGCTGAGATTGTTTAACAATGCGTTTGGAGAGATTGAAGCTGAAAGTTGTTAAAAACCACTAGTATAAGCTATATTTCAGGGGTCCCCAAAACACAGGCCACAAAACATTATCAGTCCATGGCTCGTTAGAAACCAGGCCACACATCAGGAGGTGATTGGAGAGCAAGCAAAGCTTCCTCTTTATTTATGGGAGGTCCCTTCCTATCATTAGCATTACCACCTGTGCTCCACCTCCTGTCAGATCAGTGGCAGCATTATATTCTCATAGGAGCACGAACTCTGTGGTGAACTGCGCATGTTAGGGGTCTAGATTGTGCACCTTATGAGAATCTAATGTCTGATGATCTGAGGTGGAGTTCAGGTGGTGATGCTAGTGCTGGGGAACACTGCAAACAGATTAACGTTAGCAGAGAGGTTCGACTGCACAGAAACTAATAAATCAAGTGCTTGTAGACTCATATCAGAACCCTATCAGTGAGTGGAAAGTGACAATTAAGCTGTATCTGGTGGCAGGCTTTATAGTGGTGAGTTGATAAACTTAAATTATACGGCGGCATCTGGTGGAAGGCTTTATGTCAGAATCCGACACTTATTTTAGTCCTCTTGTGGCCCACCCATTGTTTTATTTACCACTTCTGTTTGCACCTCTTTCCTTCACTGCACACTTATCTTAGCCATAGTTTTGGTAAGCCCACAAGCAAATCCTAGCCAAAATGAATAAAAAACAAATGTCACTGGAGAGCTTTTTTGAAAAGGGGGAAAGACCCAATGATGAGAGCAGAATACTCTAAGACTGCCAACAAAAAGAAAGCTGCATTTGAAGATAATACCAAGAGTCCTATTTAAATTACAGGTTCATTGCAACAGGTGATTCACATTCTCCAAACCTGCTTGGAATAATATGTGGCAACCAGCTACCCAAAAAGGCATAAAATGTTCAAAACTCTTCACCATATGGAGACCAAACACCCTGCATTAAAAGACAAACCATTGGAGTTTTTGGAAAGAAAAATACAGTGAACACAAAGAATAGCAGCAATTATTGAAGGCCACCACTTCATCAAATGTGTCAGCACTGAGAGCATCATTCTTGGTGGCTAACCGCATTGCTAAGGCTAAGAAGCCCCCTTACAGTTGGTGTAAAGTTGATCATGTCTGCTGCTAAGGACATTTGTCATGAACTTTTAGGAGAGACTGTAGTTCAAAAGGTGGCACATGTTCTTTCAGCCAGCACCACAACTACACAAACTGATGAAAGAGCAGAGGATATTGAAGCAAAACTGTTAGAGAGGATTAATGAGTCATTGTGTTACACAATCCAAGTTGACAAGTCTGCCAATGTTGACAACAAGGCAACGGTGCTTGTTTTTGTACAGTATATTTTTCAGTTGGATGTGCATGAGGATATGTTATGTGCACTTTTATTGCCAATGAACAAACACCCTAGCTATAGGATTATTCAACTCTTTAAATGATTACATATCAGGGAAACTGAATTGGTCATTTTGTGATGGTGTATGCATGAATGGAGCGGCTGCCATGACTGGATGGCCTTCTGGTTTTACTACGGTACTTAGGTCAAATAGGTCTCTTCTGTGTGAGTCTGTATACTGTGTCATCCATAGAGAAATTCTGACTAGCCGAAAAATGTCACCTGAACTTAGCAAACGTCTTGCAGGATCTGATTAAAATTATCAGCCACATTCAAGTACATGTCCTTAACTCATGTCTGTTTATGCAGCTCTGTGAGGAGATGGACACAGAGCACACATGTCTTCTCTTATACACAGAAGTGTATAAAGGTAGATCACTGGTCAGAGTCTTTGAGCTAAGAGAGTTGCTCCAGAGATTTTGTTTAGAAAAACAGTTACCACCATCAGAACATTTCAGTGACACAGAATGGGTCGCAAACTTGCTGGCTTGTGTGGCATATTCATTCAGACTGCTCAATAAACTCAATCTGTCATGTTAGGGGAGAATGGCAACTGTATTCAAGTCAGCAGATAAAGTGGAATTCAAAGCCAAATTGAAATTGTGGGGGCAACAAGTGAACACTGGGATTTTTGACATGTTTCAAACATTAGCACATCCCAGTTCAGCATAGGGGTCCACACAGGCAGGGGCTAGGACACGATCCTTGGAACCCAGGGCTGCAGTGCGAGCACTCAGCCCACTGAGCCATCCTGGCTTCCACTAAAAAATGATTTGCATTGTTGGGGTTTTTTTTATATTACTGTTTACAAATTAGCAAGCAAGCAGGCATGGGAGTACTGTGTGTTTTGCCTACAGTGGGGAAGAAGCTTCTAGTGCAATCTGGCTATCTCCCTTCCTTCTGAAACACTATGGGTAGATACTGCGGAGAATGAGCATTCCCTGTAACTGTTAATTATTCCACTCATGTGTTATTTGTGGCCAGCTTCCTCCGCAAAAAATAACTGCTTTGCCCAGACAAGGAGAAAAATAAAACACAGGATTTAATGGAATCCTCCAAAAATTAATCTAGCATCGTATAAGACATGAGGTAGAGATGTTTTTTTTGTCCTCTAACTCCTTAAACATACAGCAGTGGTCCCCAACATTTTTGGCACCAGGGACTGGTTTCATGGAAGACAATTTTTCCACAGACGGGTTGGGGTGGGAGCAGGAGTGATTTCAGGATAATTCAAGCACATTTCATTTATTGTGTACTTTATTTCTATTATTATTACATTGTAATACATAATGAAATAATTATACAAATCACCATAATGCAGAATCGGTGGGAGCCTTGAACTTGTTTTCTTGCAACTAGACAGTCCCATCTGGGGGTGATGGGAGACAGTGACACTTGAAGTGTGTTGCTTATGTCCAGTCTGCTCTGAAATTTCATTTTGATTTCTGTCACTGCAGAAAAATCTGCTTCTTTAAGATAGGATGTTGAAAATGGAAGCAAGTTTTTCAGTGCCTTTGTGGCACTCTCAAAATATTCCACCTTTTTAATCCAGAATATATAGAGATATGAAGTTGTCTCAAACACACCTTTAAGGCCACTGTTATTTGTGACTCAAGCAGCTGATCCTCTTCTATCATAGACAAAGTTGATTCACCTGACTTATTCATAGATGGGTCGCAAATCCATTCCTTCCCAGTTAGGAAGTCTTTTGTGCTTGGGAAGTAATGCTCAAACTTTTGAAAGCTGAGATGGGTGATCATGTACCAGCTGGGAGAAAGAAGGCCCTGGCTCAGTCTCTTTCAAAATCTCTGCTAATGTTAATCTGTATTTACAAGCGCTCTACTCCCCAGCACTAGCAACACTGCCTCAGCTCCACCTCACATCATCAGACGTTAGACTCTCATAAGGAGCACACTACCTCGATCCCTCACATGCACAGTTTACAGTAGAGTTCGCACTCCTAATGAGAATCTAATGCCACTGCTGATCTGATAGGAGGTGGAGCTGAGACTGAGCTCAGGTAGTACTGTGAGTGACAGGGAGCGGCAGTAAATACAGGTGAAGCTTTGCTTGCTTACCTGCTGCTCACCTCCTGCTGTATAGTCCAGTTCCTAACAGGGTTGGAGACCTTTGTTTTAAGATTTAACTTCAGTACAGAAAAGACTATTAAAAATAGTTACTAGACATTAAATTGCCATTGATTTTGGTGGTATTTATTATTTAATAGTGTAAAACCACAACTATCCAGATTTGTAATTGGAATATATAACAAATATAAATTGTGGGGAATTCTTACTCTAAATTTCTATTAGTTTCAGCCCTGGTTCCACCTTTTCTAGAGGGCACAGAGTATTTCATCACAAAGATGAACCCAGTTCCTAGCCCGAGGCCTGTAGAAAAATAAAGACAGGATGCCAGGTAACTCAGTAGTTTAGCACTTGCCTTGCAATCGTGACATCCGGGATTCGATTCCTGGCCCTGGCGTGTGCAACCCCATATGCTGAACTGTGGCGCAGCTGGTACCCACATGGGATGGCATGGCAGTAAAGGTTCTCCCCTCCCATGTGGGAGACCACTGGTTCAGTTTCCACCCCACGCAGCCCCACATCCACCTATGTGGAATGAAACCATATCACGACTAATGATGTACAACTATGGAGAGTGCTCTGGGCCCTCTCCCCTTCTCTCTCTTTATCTCTAACAATAAAATAAATCTTGAAAAAAAACAAAAAATAAATCTTGAAAAAATAGAAATATTAATATTATAGTAGAATAAATGAATAAACATCGGCTTCGATGCTGATCTTTCATAGCCATTCTCAAAGTGTGATCTGTGGAGGTCCATGAGATAGTTTGATGAGTTTGTGAACTTCCATAATAATCAAGACATTATTTACTTTTTCACTTTGTTGACATTTGCATAAATTGGACAAAAGCAATGATGGGTACAACCACTGATATCAACATATTAATCAGTGACATTAAACTGTTCATAGTAGTCATTGTTTTCTTGATGGCCACGCACTTTCAATCTTTTTTAAAAAGCCAGTTTCACTTAAGAATGCCTTTATAAATCAGAAAAAGTATTAATTTTATTAAGTCTTGATCTTTAGAGTGCCCATCCTGCTAAAAGTCTGTGTGACAAAATGAAAACTATGCAAACACTTAAACTACCATTATCTCCAGGAAAAGCACTTTCACTATTATTGGAATTGTAATATTGGTTAGACAAGTATATCAAGGAATACCATTTTTACTGGAAAGAATGACTGACAAGCTGTGGTTATTTAGACTTGGTTATTTGGTAAATATTTTTGAGAAAAGGAATAGAATGAGTCTGTCACTTCAAGGGAAACAACTGACAGTATTTTGTTGCCAATGATAAAATTAGAGCTTTCATGCAAAAGTTAAAATGTTAGAAAACTTACAAGTATATCTGCCACTTTGAACTTGAGATCATTCCAATATTTAAAAACTTTTCTGAAGAGATTGGTAATGATATTAAGAAAAATTATTTTTTAGTATTATATAATACAACATTTCAACATTTGGAAGATTTACTTAATTCAGGGAATCAATATTTTCAAAATGACAATGGATGATGTTTCAAAATTATGCAGAGATAAAAATTCCTTTTAAAGTGCAAGATAGATCAATAGATTTTAATATAACAGAGTTTGAAAAGTTCACCAATACAGTTTTATCTTCTATGTAGCAGCTAACCTCTAAGAAACGGCCACTTGGGGAAGCCAGGATGGCTCAGTGGGTTAAGTGCTCGCTTTGAAGCCCCGGGGACTGAGGATCAAATCCCAGCCCCAGCCCATGTGGACCCATGTTCTGAACTGAGGTGTGCTTCCCATGTGGGAGGCCCCCAGTTCGGTTCTCGGCCCCCAGTTCAAACCCTGGCTTGAGGTGCCATGCTTCCCATGTGGGAGGCCCCCAGCCCAGTTCCCACCCTGCGAGGCCCCCCGCCTACCTGTGTGAAACGAAACCATGTTGAAAACTGATGACGAACAACTATGGAGACTGCTCTGGGCCCTCCTCCTTCTCTGTCTGTCTCTGTCTCTGTCTCTGTCTCTCTCTCTCTCTGACTCTGTCAAAAAACATAAATCTTAAAAAAAAAAAAAAATAAAGAAACGGCCACTTGTGAGTTTTGATGTATCAAAAAAAATATATCCGCAGTAGAATAAATGAATGAACATCGGCTTTGATGCTGATCCTCTTTCATAGCCATTCTCAAAGTGTGGCAAATGCAATTTGATGAGGTTTTTTGGTGGGGCACATTTAATTAAGACTTTCAATTAAGTAGTATACTACATAAATAAATGTATACTTATAAGAATGTGTTTCTACTTTTTTTTCCTGATACTGGCATGCAATAAAAGTTGGAGACACTAGCTACATAATATTACTGGAATATACTCTTATTTCTTCCATAAATAAACTTTTATCTAAGTATTCAGTGTGGAAAAATATTTTTAAAAATATTTCTCACTATCAACAACTGCCTTATTCAGCTATTCTGATCAGGTCACAGAATTGACATTTCCAGTTCTATTTGAACAATGCATCTAGTTGTGATCATCATAGTTTAGTAATTCTGGTTCTCTGGGAACCATATAGAACTTGAAACTTATTTAATTTTTTCACATCTTTTTCTTAACTAACATTATGATCCAAATTGAATGTATTTATTAAATAACTGTACTTAAACAGTTAATAGCATGTGTAACTACTGCTTTGTGGGTTTTTTTCTTAATTTTTTTTTTAAAGATTTTATTTTATTGCTTGAGAGAAGGTGAGAGAGAAAGAGAGAGAAGGTGGGAGGTCTCAGAGCAGTCTCCATAGTTGTACATCATTAGTTGTGACATAGTTTCATTCCACACAGGTGGATATGGGGCTGCGCAGGGCCGGAACCAAACCAGGGGTGAGAACCTTCACATGGGAGGGGAGAAACCTCACCACTGAGCCATACTGGCCTGTACCAGTTGTACCACAGTTCTGCATGTGGGTTTTCTTGGGCCAGTGCCAGGAATCAAGCCCTGGACCTCCTGCTGAGCTATTCTAGCATCCCCTTTTCTTGTGACTTTCAATGGAATTTTTCAGTCATAAAAATGGTAAAAGGATCTTTTACAATTAATATTTTCTTTCAGCTTCTGATAAAAGAAGTACAATTGAAGCTTCCATATGTATAGCCATAGTTACATTTTAAAGTATTAATATTTTAAATTAAATAACATAATTCCACTTTAAATTAGAAACACTGATCTGTTCTGAGTATATTAACAACTGCTTTTTGAACACTCCCATGATTGATAACCTCTCTGGAAAAAAATATAGACTTAGGAAACTCAGAAAAAACAAAGTTTATATATTCTGTGATAAAATTCTGCTTTCTATTCCTGTCCCCAACTGATAGCAAGAATAATAGATGGATAATGGTCCAGTGGAAGTAGTATTTCACCTGTGCTAATGGTTAGTAATAATTAGCCCAGTTCTTTTCTATTGGTAAGGGATACCAAATTTAGATGATCACAGAGCCTCAAGTTGTATACCACTCCCTGCTACACTTTCTGGTGAAGAGTGAGAAATAGCTGGATATTTTCCTACTTCAAATGGCAAATGATATCTTCATTATCCCCTTTGAACTCACCAGCTGTATTTCCATGTTGACATTTCTTCAGAATCACACCTTCCCGTTTATTTTTGGCTACATCTATTATGATAAAATCACAAAAAACACTTCTGTCTTAAGTTTACTTAATACGTTTTCAAAGATAAATGACCAAATAATCAGTATATTCCATTGTAATGAGGACATAGCCAAATGAACTTTTTAAAAAAGCCCTTTTTACTAGTGAATCTATGAAAATGATCAATTATTATATCTCATATTGATGTTTTGATAACTTTTCACCAATGACAACAAAAGACTTTGGAGTTATTCACGAGTTTTAAAAGTAAAAATTAGAAACCACACACGTGTACACGCACACACACACACATACACACACAACTGCTGCTTAATGTTTTGCATACCCCAAGATGTAGTTAACGCCCACTCAGGGCATGCTTAGACTTGGTTGGTAATTACAATTGAGCTGTAAAATATTTTGACAGTTTCCAACTGTTGTGTACTTGTTAGTCATTTGGTGGCAAATGCAATTTGATGAGGTTTTTTGGTGGGGCACATTTAATTAAGACTCTTTCGATTAAGTAGTATGCTATCGTAAGCATTAATATGAAGTTTTGCAGTTCTGAGCTACTTTTACTTTTTACCCAAGGCATAAATATGTTTCATTAATAATACTACAGTGTAGTGAAACTTGCTATGTTTTTATGCTTCTACTTTTCTTTACAAGCTTTTACTTGTCGTATTGTAAAGCATAACCACCTAGTACTTAATTTGTAGCCTGAACATGGTGTACGATTTTCCTAGGCAAATGAATTCATGGTAGGTAAATCAAATTGCTCATGATAATTACTGGACTGAAAAAAGAGAGATGGGGTAGATTTTTGTTGCACATTTTTATCCTCTTTTTATAACAAGAAGGCTCTTATTAATAAGCTAATTTGGGCAATATGACAATTCCTAGAAAGTGTCAAACTGTTGAAGTCAAGGCAGGTTGGCGTGTTTAGATTGGAGAGTGTAGCTGAAGCATTTTTAAATCTCTCTATCAGCTATTAGGTAAATCATTTCTGAAATTATGGAGCCAAATGATAATGGAAAACATTTAAGCCTTAGTCAGTGTATCCAACAATAAAACAATAAAAAAGCTCATATTCAAATCACATGAAAAACTTATTATTTAAAGGTTGTAATTGTCTCTGGAAATCTTCAACATTTTATATTTTCTATTTTGTTGATAGGAATTTTGATCATGAAACCAACAATATGACAGGATTCTTAGGAAAAAATAGGTGTTCTGTGAATCCAGTTCATTAGTTCTTTTTATCTTTCTAAGTTTTCCTGCAAAAATACATTATTGTGATCTGTAAAAATAAAGCCAAATGTTAGACTGCATTTGTACTGAAATCAATTTAGGCTTTATTCTGAAATGTATTATCTCCCCAGATCATCATTTTGGGAGGTGTGTTAAATAAACCGTCTTTATTTGCTTTTATATTCTATGTATGCAGTGAGTAGAAGGGCTGAAAAGGAGTCAGGGAAAAGGTGGGAATAAGTTGCTAAATACTTGCTCAAATAAGTGAAGTGAGTAAGCTAATTAAAAATATTGAGTTGGTTTCATGGCTGTATGAATTTGTAAAATTCATGGAACGGTGCACTTTAAGAGGGTGAATTTTGTTGTATGGAAATATACTTCTATAAATCTGCCCTTTAAAAATCAGGGAAGATAATTTGAGTAGGAAAGCCTAAGTCAGCATCCTAATATCATTGCTAACTTAGTCAAGGATTGAATTATGTTAACTCATGTCCAATAAAAGCCAAAATATGAAGATAAACTGGATAAACAGTATAAGTATTTCCTTAGATATTATATTCATATGTGATTTATATATTCTATTGAGTTATTAATATGTAAATTAAATATGTGACTCTCGGAAATATCTAAAAATATGTACTTTTCCAATGGTTAATATTCCTACATAAGGATTTCTCTTCTATTTATGTTTTATGTGGTTTTATATAGATTTTTAAAATTTAACATTGGTATTACCATAAAAAAAGTGTTTCTTTTATAAAATCTGTATTGCTATAATTTTACTGTACTTTATATAGAAACTTTGGAATCTTTTTAAAGACAATTTTTGAAATTCATGTTATATTTTAAATATGCACCAGGAAAAGAGGAATCTTATAATTAAATTACTTTATTAAAGTAAATGTCTACTATTTAAATTTACTAACTTATATATTGCTAACATTTATAAGATCACATTTAGACAACTGTGCTCCTTTTGACACTATTTTAACACTTAGGTTAAAATACGCTAAGTAGCATTTCGATCTACAACAAAATAGATTTGCTCTGAATATTAAAAATATGCATGTCGTTTATATGGAATTTAGTTTTTTGTTTTATTTTTTTACCTCTTCTAATATTGTTTAAGAAAAAAGAACATGAAGTACTGAATAAGATAAACCACTGACTGAACCCTTAGCATTTTATCCAAATCATTTTACTTATATGGTAATATTATTCTGAAGGTAACTATCTTCCCTAGCTAATTATTAGATTTTATGTAACCATAATCAAAATGCAAACAGGATGATTTCTTGGGATGACATCAAAATGATTCAAAATTTATTTAGAAAAATATATAATGTTTAAAGATAACCTTTTTTAAACATTCAAAGAAGAGATGATGGTTAATGAGATTCGATTATCCCTATAATATATTAAGGTTCATTATAAAATCTCAATGTGCTGCTAAAAAGAGTAAGTGGGTCACTGAAACAGAATGTCTAATGCAGAGATAAACTTGATCTTATTTAGACATACATATACACTTATATAATAACTTAATATATAATAAAGCATCACAAAACAAAGAAATACTATTCAGGAAATGATGTTAAGATAATAATTCAGAACCTGAATTCATGCCATTCATTGAAATGTTAATATATTCCACATAGAAGAAAGTGTTAAAAAAAATGACATTATTTTAAAAGAAAAACAAGAAAACATTTTCCTCCCAAATCTCTGGAGGGAAAATAACTTTCTAAAAACCAGAAGAGGCAAAAGATACCACAAAAGAAAAGAAGGCAAGGTGGACGATATAAAGGCTAAAATTAAAATGACACGTTAAAAAGAAAAATGATAGGTAAAGAAAATTTCCATGAACTAGAAAAAGAGTGAAAGTATTAACATTATTTACATTAAGTGACAGAGTTAGAATTCAAACACAGATCTGACTTCAAAGTTTGTGTATGCTCTTAATCTCAATGCTGTGTCCTTTTCTTATACTACATATCCTTTGACTATAACTTCTCCCTCACAGCAGTGTGTATATGGATTAGTGATACTAAATTTACAGGAGAATTGGACTTCTTTTCATTTTTTATAGAAAAAAATCTTTGATAAAAATGTACATGAATAGAATATACATGATTTTAAGTTAATATCCCTTTAAAAATGCATCTTGCAGCTGCTCCTCTTTTCTGTCCTGTGAATCAATACTTCTTAGATTATATAAGATACAGTCAGTGTCACTGAAAAGCCACAAGGATATCCTGGAAAATAATATATCTGACAAATTTGTGCCGCATAATAAAATAACTAAAATAGAAATGGATAGAATTCTAATAAGCTACCTTACATATTCTTGCAAATATTTTGTATGTTGATGAAAAGGAGTGGTTTGGAACTTTCTGGTAAAACAAATGGATATATGTAGAAAACCCAAATTTAGAATATAAGCATACTATATCTTAAAATTCATTTGCTCTTGTTTTTTTTTTTGTGGTTTTTTTTTAACTATTTCTGTTCTGTTTATTCTTTGCTCTATGGTCTCACACTCCTGACTTACCCATCTACTGCTGTTACCACTATTATTTTTTATTGTTAAATTTATTGGGTTGACATATTTCCAGGTGTACAACTCTACATCATCTATGTATTGCATTATGTGCTCACCACCCAGAATCAGCTCTCGTTCCATCATCACATATCTGGTGCCCACTCACAACTCCCCCTTCCCCTATTCTCCCTCCCTCCTTCCCCCTTACCCTCAGGTAACCACCAAACTATTGAGGGTGTCCAGAAGTTTTTGTTACTTTCAGTTTTATAATCCACCTACCTATAAGTGAGGTCGTATGTTTCTTCATTCTTTCAGTCTAACTTATTTCGCTTAATAAGATGGTTTAAATGTCCATCCGTGTTGTCACAAATGATTGTATTTCATCTTTTCTTATTGCTGAGTAGTATTCCATTGTGTAAATGTACCACAACGTCTTTATCCAGTCATCTATCAAAGGACATTTGAGTTGTTTCCACGACTTGGCCACTGTGAACAGTGCTGCGATGAACATTCGGGTACAGATATCTTTGCAGATTAAAGTTTTCAGGTTTTTTTGGTAGATACTCAATAGAGGGGTTGCTGGGTCATATGGCAATTCCATTCCTAATTTCTTGAAGAATATCCCTACCACCTTCCATAGTGGTTGTACTAGTTTATATTCCCACCAACAGTATATGAGTGTTCCTTTTTCTCCACAACCTCTCCAGCATTTGTTGTTCCTTGTCTTGTTAATTATAGCCATTCTAACAGGTGTGAGATGGTATCACATTGTGATTTTTATTTGCATCTTTCTAATTGCTAGTGATGTTGAGCATTTTTTAATATATTGTGTTTTTCGCTCCATAAGACGCACCTGACCTGCCTGGACCTGCTCTCCTTCCATGCAGTCCCTGCTTTCTGATCTGGCTGCAGGCTTCCACACGGCATCATTAAGGTCCCCAACGTGCACTCTTCTTTGCAGTATTCGCTCCATAAGACGCACACACTTTTACCTCCACTTTTTTGGAAGGGAAAAGTGTATCTTATGGACCGAAAAATAAGGTATCTGTTGGCCGTTTTCATGTCTTCATGAGAGAAGTGTCTGTTTTGGTCTTCTGCCCTTTTTTTAATTGGATTGCTTATTTTTTTATTGTTGAGTTGTACATGTTCTTTGTATATTGTTTATATTAGCCCCCTATCAAAGGCATTGTTTGCA
>PVKE010006917.1:0-52537 GCA_004027555.1 Craseonycteris thonglongyai | reverse complement strand
TAAGTGATTTAAAAAATAAAAAATAGTTTTGAACATATATTTTACTTATCTACCCATACCTCGCTGGAATGCACCTTATACTGAAACACAGTGTATAAACATAGTGTGCATTTCACACCCCTTCTTCCCCCTTAGACTACGCCTATGACAACAAGTCGATCGCGACACACTTTTAAGATAAAAAGTAGATCTTATATACAGAAAAGTTGGCCACCCCTGCTCTAGATCAAGCTTATCCAACCTGCAGTCCGTGGGCCACATGTGGCCCTGGATGGCTTTGAATGTGGCCGAACACAAGTTCATGAACTTCCTTAAAACATTATAATTTTTATTTGTCTAATTTTTTTTTAAGCTCATCAGCTGCCGTTAGTGTTAGTGTATTTTATGTGTGGCCCAGGACAATTCTTCTTTTTCCCATGTGGCCCAGGGGAGCCAAAAGGTTGGACACCTCTGATCTAGATGGTGAATCTCAGAGAGAAAATACACATACCCACCACATAACATGTTCAGAGTCCAAGTCCAAGGATGATTTATGTCACTAGCAGCTCTCTCATCCTGTATCCCCAACCCTTCCTTGGTCTCCCGGCTGAGCTCTCTGCATCCCTCCACACCTGTCACTCACCACCTCTCAGTCCATCCTTGAGCCACATCCTTCAACACTCCAATTTTCCTATTCTCCGCAGCTGACTCTGAATGGCTCCTCTTCCGTCTACTGATTTCCTGCCTGCTAAGACCCTGGGCTTCTGATCATCTTTCGGGTCTTGTCAGAGGCAATTCCAGTTCATCAAGAATAACTAGGTGCCTGAGCATTAATTATAAGCTTTCTGAGACTAAAAACAGCCACAGTCCAAGTTTAAACAGGCACAAAGCAAAGATGGCACAACAGCTAGTAATTCCCCTAGGAGGCACTACATGGTCACATCTCCTAACTTTGCTAGTCTGGCTCCTGAGTTTATTCATATAATCTCAGCCTAGCCATTAATACAAACATTTTTTAAGTGCTTGTTAATAATCTGTCAAGAAGGCACAGCCCCACAATTAAGGGGGAAGTCAGGTTCAGCAAGAGGACTTGGTGACTGGCTCCTGACGAAAAACTTATGGAAAAGGAAAGCGTTGCAGTGCGCAAACCTGACAGGCTGCACCTTGATAAAGTGATCAAGGTCGCCATCACCAGTAACAAGTCATGAGCTACTTACTATTGCACCTTGGATATGACACAACCCCAAATCTCTAACCCTGCTCTAATCACAAGACAACATCAGAAAACACAAGCTGAGAGGAAGTGCTACAAAATACCTAACCAGGACATCTCAAAATTGTCAAGGTCATAAAATATAAGGAAAAAAAAGAGAGAGAGAGAGAGAGAAACTGTCACAGATTGGAGAGATGAAGGAGACATGACCACCACAGGTAAAGTGGGGTCCTAGATTAGGTCCTGGAACTAAAAAATGACATTAGGGGGGGAAAAAACTGGTATAACCCTAAAAAAGTCTGTGGTTTTTTAAATAGTAATGTACCTCTGCTAATTTTCAATTTGGATAAATATACTGTGGTTAACATTAGAGGAAGCTGGGTGAAGGGTACATGGGAATTCTCTACTGTCCTTGCAATTCTTCCATGTAAGTATAAAATTATTTTTTTTAAGTTCTGCAAGAGAAATACTGAGATGAAATGGAAAGCACAGGATCTCCAAGTGGTAGGTGGAGGTCTTGGCACTTGACTGGCTGTGTGACTTCAGACAGATCATTGTGCACTTGTGTCCCCACTTCCTTGCCGGTAAAATAGGCTTAATAGTAGCTACCTCATAATTCGTGAGATTAAAGGCTGTAGTAATCAAGGTCCAGCCAGGAAAACAGAAACCACACCAGTGATTTTAATGGAGAGGATTTAAAACAAGGATCTGGTTAAACAGGTATCGAACAGCGACACCACCACAGGGGACACTGAACTGATGGAGAGAGGAAAGGTAGGAGGCAGCTGTCACTCTTAGCGCTGACAGAACAAGGGGGAGAGCTGGGGGGTTATCAGATCTGAGAGGCTCCCCCAAGCCCTGACACAAATTTCTCAGTGGGTGAATCACCCCTTCTCCTCTTCCAGCCCTGCAGGCCCTCTAGCCCCCCTTGTTGGTAGATCAATACAGAACACAGCAGGCGATGGAAAGAACCTGGCCTGCAACATCACAGAGCCAAAGTTTAGAGGGTGGTTTGGGGCTGGGAGACAAAAGCTCAACTGTTAACTGCAGGAACTTTGTAGCCTATAAATGCCACCATCTGGGACTTATTTTTATCATAACGTCTACTAAGTTCCTAGGCTACATGCATGCTTGCCCTCTTTACAAATATGTCACAGTATGGATGAGTAGAGGAGATACACTTCTGGTGTTTACTGTATTTAAAATGTTAGTATGTGGAAAATATGGCTAGGGACTACATTCTATTCTATAATTATAGCAGCTTTACCTGCCAAGCTCAATGATCAGTGCTGCCTTCTAAAGATAAAGCCTCTGATTAATTTCTGTAATAATTAGGGCTACGATTGGCCTGGCAACACCATTTTAGAGAATGAAATAAGTGTGCTGCTGACAGATGCCACTGACATGTAACCAACTGTTAAGCTATTTGGCCCAGAAGTCTTCCACTTTTATAGGCTTTTGTCGAACTGTTTCATTAGAATTTAAGGTCACTATGCATCTCTTAAAAAAATGAAAAAGTTAACCAAATTTTTCTTTGAAATGTAACACCGATGTAGTTTCTCGTAAGATGGGAGGTACAACAGGAAACAGAGGTGAGAGTGTGTACACTAAGTTTCGGTACATTTCAAAGAAATTTCGAGGAAATTCCTCCAACATGTGCTTCAGTTTCACTGCTGAATACCAGCTTCTTTGCATTCTTCTTTAAGGAACATAACATTAAACAACAAACCAAAAGTTCAAGCGTGTAGTGGCATTTTCCAAGTCAGCAAAACTTATGTCATAAAGTTCCTTTTTCAGAGCTTCTGTAAGATTGTCTACACTTCATTTATCACTTCTCCCTGTGCGGGTATGTGTCTGATTTTCCTTCAAGATTGTAAGTTTGAGGGCAAAAATCCAGGTGAGAGCCATCTTTGGATGACCCAGAGTGATTAGATCAGTGCATGTGGAAGATAAAAATGGGTATCTGCAGAATGAATGGATGAATAAGATCTTCAGGGAGACTACAGCATGTGCTCATGGTGACTCTCTGGATTCTGAACATTTGCCCCTCAGACTAAATGGCAGGATGGCACAATTAATGCTCACAAAATAAATGAAAGACAGAGTGGCACGGAACATTTTTAACAAAGGGTTTGTGGAGCGATATTTATTAAGTATAGAAGCTAAAACCCTCTGGTCCCGCCAGTGAGCTTTATGCTAGACTGGAGAATGAAAATGCAATGATTTTGTAAAATGAGGCCAACACCAGGAGCTGGAAGACACAGATCCTTTACCTTGGTTCTCACACTGACTGATAGGTGAGGCCTGGGCATCAGTTTCCTCATTTGTAAAATGGGATTTACAGCCCTTGTCTAGCTTGTAGGGTGATGAAGACCGAATAAAAAATGTCTTGGAATCATATATTGCTTCCTTTGAAGAAGTCTATCTGCAATGCAATTCTGAATACTTGGAGAAAAGACTACATAAGTGAAAGATTAGCAATTAGATAAGTATCTCTCATCTATGACTCCCAAAGCACTTGCAGTGAACACAGGTGGGCTGTGTCTCCCTCTTCCATTATTGCACTGCACTAGACACAGCTAGATTTGCTTCCAGTTTAGCTGAAACTTTGGTGTTAAAACATAAATTACTATAGCTGGAACTGAATGCAGATTAATCAGGCATTCTGGAAAGCTCAACAGTAATATGCTCCCTCCTGTCAGATTTGGCTTGACCTCATATTGAGTTATTTTATGCCTCATGAAACACTGAAGTTTTATTGAATTTTGCAAGCCTCACTCGAGAGCTTCCTGCACAACCACAGGCTAACTAACATAAAGGAAAGCACACAGAGCACATGGATGCAAAAAAGGGACAATGGAGCCCCATGGCAAATCCAGAGCTCAGGGAAATTGCAAATTACTTTCTAGCCCAACACAAGATCATATTATATCAATTATTTTGAAAAATGTTTTAAAATTTTACAGAAGGAAAATTGTTGTACCTGCAATTTCAAAGCCTAAATTATATTGCTTATTCAATCTTTTTCTACTCTATGTAATAAATTATGTACACAAGTCATCAGGCCAACAAAAATTAATTCTATGTACCCACTCGGGTGGCCAAAAAGAAAATGATGGAAAATACTAGGCACTGGGGACTCTAACCCCTGCTGTGGGAGTAGAGTTGGTACAATGGCTTTGGGAAAGCAATGCCACTCCTGGGCACACTCCTAACAGACATACAAAAGACATATAGACTGTTCAGAGCAGCACTGTTCCTAACAGCCAAAGACCCCCAAATCACAGATGGCCACATGCGATATACAGGGTGGTATATTCATGCATGGAATACCTACATCATGAGGATGAACAAACAGTTGCTATATGATGAGATGAATGTGTCTCACAGACATTCTGAAGGAAAAGAGCCACAGATGAACATGTATTTCATGGTTCCACTTACAACCAGTTTAAGCCAAGAGAGAAGTCAGGATCGTGGTTACCTTGGGTTATACAAATAAATAGTGACTGGAAAGGGGTCCCAGGGGAGCTTTCAGGGGGGTGATCATGTTCTATGTCTTGAATTGGGTGCTGGTCACTGAGGTGTGTTCACTTTGTGGAAATCAACTGCATATGTATGATTTGTGACCTTTCAGTGTATCTGTTATACTTCACTGAACATAACTGTTTAAAAGGACAAGCCGGTCCTACATAAATGGGTTTAGAATGATCTCCAAGATAATACTTACTATTCAATGAAAAAGCAAGGGCAGAAGTATGTACAGGATGTGTGGCAATGTGCTGTGCCCACCTCCACCCTCTGCCAGGTCTGTGTCCCCACCCCCCAGCTGCTGAGAGTGGAGCATCAGCTGGTCCGTGAGTGTGCCCCCCGATTCTTTCACCATACTGCCATAAGACAGTCAATAGCCAGTGACCCCTTGATGGCGAGTCCCAAAGGCCCCCCACCTTGAGATGGGGTGACTCGGGTACAAGCTGTACTGAAAAGCCTTCCCAAGGGACCAGGCTGAATGATTCTCTGCCAAGACCATGTCACTGCTCAGTTTTGCTTTGCGGCCCCACATGGCTTCTGTTATTCTCCGGAGAACATTCCTTCAGTAAAGAGCTTTCACAAGGGTCCCCAACCCAGGTTTGCTCCCCAAAAGCCTAACCTCACCCTGTGGGTACCAGAAGTTGCCTAAGTAGGTGAACTCTAGACATGGAATTTGGGAGTAGGTCACCCACCAGCCAGATGGCAAGAAGGACCCAGCAGTGGGGTGTGGTCCCTGGAGTGCTGTGACAAGTGGCAGGCTCACGGTCTCTGGTACAGGGGGTATGGGGCAATGGTTATGACCAGGACTGTGGAACTGGGTGGCTGTTATTAAGAGTTTATTGAAAATGGATGAAGACAAGTCTCAGATATAGCAATCGACCATTTACAGCCAGATATGATGGCCAGCCTGCCTCCTTTGGCAACATTTTAAAGATACTCATGTCCTGCAGGCACAGGATCTAATTTTAAGGAGTGGCAGAACTAAAAAGAAGTCTGAACTCCCAGCCCAGCAAGTCTACCAAGCCAAGACCAGGGCGCTGGGCCCTCATGGGAAGGCGTGAACTAGAGGTGAGGATGTCGTGCACATTTATTTACCTGAGAACCACGAACCCCAGATTTTCTGGGCCTGCAAAGTGGCTGACACACTCTCCCTATAAGATAGAGGAACCCCCTCGCCCCTCCCCCCCGCCACCACCTCCTTGCTTAAAGATTACACCGTGGTCTTAAACAAGAATAGCTTATAAGACAATGCTTGCCCTATAAGGAACCTGCCCCCATCTTCCCTCCTGGCCCCCAGACCAAAATTGGGGTCAAATCTCTATATTGCTCACCTGTGGCCTGCTGGGCCTGCTAAGAGAAGAGGGGTTATTCTGCCAAAGATGCCACGGGACCAGGCTGACAGGTGCACTGGCAGGAACTGCAAGTGTGTGCAGATCCGAGGGTGCTGGAAAGGGGTGTGGAATATAAAGCTGGAGGAGGGTGCGCCTGTTGCTATGGGACATCCTATCTTGACACAGAATTAACACATTGGCAAGGGCCCTGGGTTTAATACGGGCTGCGCATAGGCCTCTTGGGAGCTTGGAAAAGACTCCTCCAAATGACTCCTGAGCTGGCCCAGCCGTCTCCCAGAGACGAAAAGGGTTAGAAGAGTAGGCATGCTACAATGGACCTGCCGCACAAAACAGGAAAACCCACTAGCTGGCCTCGTGCGCCGGGAGGGCCCAGAAGACACTGATTGCCAAAGCCCAGACTCTGTCTCTCAAATTGGTCGCCAAGGTGGATTCGACCTCCTGGATTAGGGACCTCCTCCTCACTCTTCCTGCTCCCTGAGATCAAATTTCTATCAAGTCTCATCTGGATACCTCATTCCTCTTTATCTGTCCTCAACCCTCTAATTCATCTTCTGCACTGTCATCTGAGAGATCTTTCAAGATGTGTGTGATTAAGCTGTTACATTTTATGTTACATGCATTTTATCACCATTTTTTTAAAAACCCGATAAAAGAAAAGAGGATCAGTTGAGAGGATCAGTTATTAAACGGAGCAGGGAGCCCACCTCTGGAAGCACCTAGGAGTAGAGAGGTGTGTATTACAAGGAGGCTATTTTAAAAATCCTTAAGTAAAGCTGTCTGTAAAGCCCTAAGGCATTTGAAAAGTATAAATATTCATTCTGTGTTTAGCTCTTTTACAGTCTGGGTTTCCTGTTCCTCTCAGGTGGCTAAACAACAGGCCACCTCTATTCAGAATTCAATGTTATAGAGGATGAAGCGACTTGGCTTCATCCTCGCTAAGCTTATTCTGATTTTCTGGTCATTTCCCACAAGCCCACAACCACTCCCCAGCCCCACATAGCAGGTCACACTCTCCCTGTAGTTCACTAATAAAAAAAAGTTAAGCTCATTATTTTACAAACTTCCTTAATTTTCCTACTTCTACATCTTCTCCTAGACCCATTTCCTTCCTGTGCTCAGCAGTAACCCCTTCGCTACTTTTTAAGAAAATTAAAATGTGTTTAATTAAAAAACGAAGATGTTCATTGGGGAAACTTCAAACAACACAAAGAATATGATGATGTACCCCAAGGGTTATGTATTTTGATGTGCCTAGAAATATAAATACATCAACATAGACAGACACAGTTATTTTGACCAGAAATAAAATCACACTCTACATGACACAGAGTAAGTAACCTGCTTTTTTTCAGGAAACGGTGTGGTCCTGGACATGTATTCACCTCAGTCGATACAGACCTACCTACCTTTTGGTGGAAAACCAGTTCGTAGTATAGAGACACAATAATTTATTTAACAATTCCCACCCGACGCGTGGCGAGTCCACACACCTGTTGAAAGTGAGTTAGTGATGTAGTAGAACGTTGGAGACATACAACGGGCACTGCGGAGCGATGTGCTTCCTCGTGTCGCTTGTTAATTCCACCTTAATGACCTTCCCGATCTTCACCTGGGAAATCCCGCTCATTCCTCCAGGTTCAAGGGCTCCTCTCTCAGAGCCAGTGCCCAGCTGCTCCTGTAGAACTCACCACAGTTCATCAGCTGGGGGTGACCTGCCCACCCCTACCTACACCGTGAGGTCCTCGGGGCTCAAGGGCCCTGGGCCAAGTCTTTTCATCTTTAATTCTCAGGAGCTGCCACAGCATGTGACTCATAAATGTCTGACTCACAGAATGAATGAATGGCACAATGAGGGACACGCGGCTCTTCAGTGCAAACCTCTACTCCACAGAGGGATATGCTGCCGAGGTCCCTGAAATAACTTGCTCTCCCTGCACACATGTGAATAAAAAGGTTTAAGTACAATGTTTGGCTCTATTTCTCCTGGAGGAAAAAGAAAAGCCCTCCTGTGTGTTGCTCAGTGCGTAAGTGTGCAGCCCTGGATGCAGAGAGCATGGGGCCAAGGAGACGTGTCGCAGGGCCCAGCGACATCACACAAGACAATGTGCAGTGTAGGGCGAGGCTAAAACTCCACTGGTTCCCTCTGTGATGGGAGAAGAAATCTGAACTTGGAGTCAAGGTGTCACTCGATTCTCTGACAATCCTAAATTCACAAAGCCTCTAAATAGCTTAGAGTTTCAGCACTACCGGTAATTCACCTACAACACAAGATCTGACACAATGAAGGAGCAAAAACTCAGCCCAGCTGTTCCACCACCAAGGAAGGGGACCAGGGGAGGGAGGGTGTCTCTAATATTTAAAAACTGTGATGTATAAACAGAGGGGTGGTGGCTCCCCACACAGCCAGAGCAGGAAGACCTACAAAAGCGCTGTTCACCACTTAGAACAGTTACTTTCAAACCAGTGATGATTCCCTACCACCACCACCACCACCACCACCACCCCCCCCCCCGCCCCCCAGAACAATCAGTAGCTGCAGAAATAACCAACCTGCAAGGTTAGCAAGTAGCTGACATCACTCCAGGCTATGTTCCATCCAGTAATGTCAAGTCATTTTTCAAGCATTACATTCCTCCAAAGTCAGAGCGTATCTCCACCTTACAAAGGGGTCATTTGAGAGCCTGACGGCCACACTTACCAAGGTTGCAAAGAGTTTAATGGGAAGATGTAAAACAATCTTGAAATCTTGACTACAACCTCTCTGCAACAGTCTTTGTATGTATACGTATACTCTATAGTTTTTTTTTTAATGCGACCCCAAGACTTGATAATAAATTTGACTTTCATGGATTATCTAGCGCAGTAGCACTCCAGTAAAAACTCGAGGCAGGCTGGTACCTCCTCCATCGAGTGGCTGACCATTCAGAAATGCAGGAACTATCACAAGCCCCCAGGGCCGGGAAGTCTGTGGCATTTCTGTCTTACATAACAATTTATTTCAACGTTTTCCAGCCCCGTTGACATACTCTCTGGAAAGAGGAGCTGTTGGAGGGCCTTATAAGGCCCTTCTCTCTCCTCTGCAACCTGACGTTCATTGGCTGACACCGGAGACACGTTACTAGAGAGTAGAAGTCATTTCTTCAGAACTCCAGCTGCCAGTCCAACTGCAATCACTGGGCCGTCCCCTAGCAAGCGTGCTGAGTGCTGATGGCAAACCCCGAGGTCAGAGCAGCAGATGGAATTACACACCCGGAGAACTGCCCCATGAGATACTCCAAGAGACGGTGGCATCGCCACCCGGTCTACTTTTAGACTTCGCCCCATGGCTGACAAACTGCGACGGGTCTGCTCAGTCAGACTCGCAGAGAGGACGTGGGCAAGGTCCTGCGGCCCCCTGACCTGATAGCAGGAATGACTCTAGGCTGGACTGCTGAGCTCTAGTTCTGATTCAGTCACTGACAGGCTTTGCAATCTTTGTTTAAATTCTTTGTGCCTCTTGTTCCCCATCTGTCAGTGAGAACCTTCCTCTTTAGGGTGTTGAGGACAAAATAAAATAGCATGTCTGAAGTGCTTAGACCACCTGGCCTGGCAACAGGAAGTGTCCGATACACATTAGCTATTATTATTATTATTAAATAACATGGGGAAAGAAAGGAGGAATGCACTACGTTCATTCTGTCTACTCTATTTCTATCTACCCGTTTGAAGTTACTCTGATTTGCTTTCTTAACATGAAATTATGATGTCTTTACAAAACATTTGCTCTGTACACCATGGAGTATATTTAATGATTACTACATAAAAAGCAACAACAACAAAAAAATCAATGTCACCCCAATAAATTTAACAATAAAAACACACAAAAAAACAAAAACAAAAAACAACAATAAGATGGTCAATGTTAATGCTTCTTTGGGGAAAAAAGCTTTAAACTGAAGGTCAAGGCCTCTCTTCAGGGCTTTAGGAAGAGCTCAGCGAGTCACAGGCTCACAGAGAGGGGTATACAAGATGATTAAATGTTGGGAAAGTTTGTCAGCCAGCATAAGCCTCAAAAATGAACTGAAAGAATCATTGGCTCATTTTAAAATCATTTAAGTCAAAGTGTAAAAAAAATATAAACCTCCCCCGGCAAAAACCTCAACCAACCAAAGAAACAAACCAAAAACTATCCTGCCACCAGAAAAAAGAACAAAGAAAGAAAGAAACTGAAGCAAAGGCCAGGTCCCCGGAAGAAGGAAGGGTCATTTCCAGGTGTGAGATAATGTTGGGGGGGGTGGGAAAAAAAATTCTTACCTGGCTCTATCAGAGAAAAAAGAGTTTTCTACTCTGAGTGCTGAGACAGTTGCAGCAAAATCAGAGTAGGCATTTGATAAATACTGTCTGGCAAAACTTAATCTGAAGCAGAAAGGGCTTGGTATTTTGAAAAGTACTACTGGACAAAGAATTAGAAGAAGGGGTCACTTCAGATAGAAAGGAAGAAAACAAGACACCCAACAATGACAAAAATGTTTTTAAATTAAAGCTAAAGATGGAAGACCATCACCAGCATCACCAGATTAACCTTCAGGGCGGGGGTGGGGGTGGACAAACAATTTCTCCAGGTCACTTATCCACCTAAAAATTGTCAATATTCCCCATAGCCTACAGAAGAGAGTAAAAAACCTCTCACGATAAGGGAGCCCCCACCTACCTTTCCAACAGTGTTTCGCCATGAGGAAATGTCCACTCCCGCCAGACTGGTTTCCTTATTTGTCCCAGAGAGGAACAAACCATGTTCATTTCAGCTTTGTATCCCCAGCGCCTATCACAGTACCTGGCACACAGTAGTTGCTCAGTAAATGTTTGCTGATTCAACAAAAGCGTGAATGCTTTTAGGCCTGCGCCTCACTCCTCAAAAGCCCCTTTCCCACCTGACTGGTGAAAACCCAGCCATCCTCCAAAGCCTCCGTGAATGCCCCCCACCCCTCCTCCCACCTTCTCAACACCAGCGGCAGGCAATCTGCCCTCATCATTCCCCTGTCCCGGTCTCAGTTCGTACAGATTCCAATCACTTCAGACCTTTACTGCTGTTTAAACATTTCCTGTGCATGTTTTCTGTCTGCCCCACTACACTGAGAGTTTCCAGAGGAAGGCAGGATACGAACATTTTGAAGCAATGAGAAGCAGTGGAAAGAAAGGTTATTGATCTGTGGCCTGGCAGACCTAGTTATGTGACTTAGGGAACATTTTTTATATAAGGCTTATTAGAATGGTTCCTAGCCTATAGTATGCACTTTGTAAATGCTAGTAGCTATTACCACTCTTCATCTCTCAGAACCTCAGTTTTCTCACTTATAAGAGGGGATTAATAATAAATCCTCAAGTAAAGAAAAACAAAAAAAGAACACAGAAAGAAAAGAAAAAATAAGCAAACAAACAAATAACTCCTCTGTCAGGTGGGTCTTTATGAAGATTAGGAATGACGTCTGGAAAGTCTCTCAGAACTTCCTTAGCACACAGTAGCCACTCATAGCCACACAGCAGCGATTACTACAAAGTCTCATGCTGGGTGCAGAGAAAATGCTCCATAAAAGTTTATAAAATGAGTTGAATAAACTGAGAGAGACACACTCTAATATCAACTCAGATATCAAGGGAAACTTTCCAGTCAATCATTCAACAAATCTTTATTCAGGGCTATCAGCATGTACCAGGCTTTGTTCGAGAGGCTGGGGTGCAACAGTAAAAACGGTCCTCACCCATGGAATTCACATTCCAGAAGGGAAGGCGGTTAATGACCACAGAGTGAGACGGAGAAGTAAAAGCTTATGTGGTATAAGGTGCTATGAAGAAGCAGCAAGGAGAGGGCAAGCTAGCGAGGCTAGCAAAGGGCTGTCTGATAAGGTGGCATTTGGGCAGACCTGAAACGTTGTGAGGCCTGAATTGTGTAAGATGCCCTCACCCTCGGGCAGACCTCTGGTCACCTTACCACAGCTCAGCCTCTGGTGCTAGGAGATGCAGCTCCACCCGGGAGGTGACTGTCCCACTCCCAGGACCCCTCTGAGCTCAGACCAAGCTACAAACTCCGCTGAACTAGTGATTAGGAACGTATTTGTGTAAGACTGTTTGAAGTGGCCACTTAGCCCCATGCAGATGTAAGTAAACAGAGCACACCCATACCGCTACTGGTCTGTTCCCAAGAAAGTTCAGATCGCTGTTTTCTCCAAACAGGTAACCTTCGGGGTGAGTGGAGTCAAACTTCTCTCCTCCCATAATGAAGTGGCTGGCAAAATAGCTTCCTAGAGAGAGAGAAAGAGAGACAGAAAGATCAAATAGAAACCCGTCAAACTAAGCCTAGTGAAAGTGCTGATTTGAAAAAATGTTAGTCCTGGAAACAAATAATTAGAGCAATTTCTTACCCAGGAGAGCTTTCGTCCCTTGATTTGGGGCAACGGCACAAGATAAGCAAAATCAAGGCAGTGAGAACCCAAGATACCGTACCAAACATAAAATATAATAGATCATTGCTTTCCTGTTAACATTCTTAATTGAATCTTTACTGCGATCTGTCTCCAACACCATCAGCCAAGACACCAGAAGGTCCCACAATGCACATTAATGAACATATGTATGTAGTCTGCTCCTGACTTCCCCCCCCTTAAATTTGAAGTGGTTATTCTCTGTCCTCTGTGTATTCAGGAATCTTTACCCAAATCAGCAGGTGTACACACACATTACATGTCTTTACCTAGATTTTTATAGGCCAGCTCATCCCTATACACAAAAGTCTCAGTACCCACCAGTACCACATGTATACCTCTGCACCCCCACGATGAAGGCTCTTCATTTTTCCTATTTGCCCCAAAATGATTAATAGAAAAATGAAGTTTAAATAATACAGCTGTCCCTGACTTTACCTACCAGTTACCACAGACTATGGAATTTAATTGGACAACAGTTTAGTGATGTGAAAGAAAGATACACAAACATATATGTGTACACGCACACATGCACAACCTCAGTCTCAAATTCATTATCAGTGTTGATGGCCAAGGTTGTGGGGACATTAGTTGTGGCAGGCTCTCTTGTCCCACAGGACAATAACCAGATGCAATCTGCAGTCAGGGTCAGAATCCCCACCAGCCTCATCCCGACAGGCCGAGGCACCGTGCCAGAATGCGATGGCACTGATAAGTCACCGAAGGAGGCTCAGGTAACACTGAAAATTCCACCTGGGAATACTTTCCAACTTTGCCGACGAAATAAACGTGTGCCTCTCCACCCACGTTTCTATAATCAGATTCTCCCTTGAGGGTTATCTGTCTAAAGTGAAGGACTCCCACCACAATATACCTTGTCACTACTCTCATAACCTCAACTCTCGGATGCCTGCAAACAATTTATGAAGTGGCAACAGGCTTCTTTATGTGTTATACAGCAAGGATACAGATGAAACTCCCTAAATCAGTTTCAATTTTTGTTGAAGGTTTATGGCAAACTCTAAGGAAAAAAAAAAAACAGATTTGGCACTTTCAGCCTGTGAAGAAGCCAGAGGAAGGATGACAGAGAAGAAAATTCTAACAGAAAAACAGAGCCGAATATTCATCTTTGCATTGTATGCACATGGAACTCTAGTCTGGGAACACGTATCAAACAAAACAACGTACATAAACATCACTCACCACAAAGTGGGGCAATTCTCTAACTAAACAACGAGCAAGGAAAGATTATTTGAGAGTAATTACAGCCAAAATCAAAGCGATCACCGAGGAGCTCAACAGTTACCCATCAAAACTTAAAAATGCAAAGAACAGCCATCTGCAGGAGTACAACTGTGCAACTCATCATTTAGGAAAGCTTAATTATCAATTATTTATGCCCGGCACTCACCAGCCCTATTTTCCAAGTGCATAATTTATAGAGAGGAGGTGCCTACTTGTCTTAAGTAAAAAAAAAAAGCCATCTCAAATAATTTAAGTCATTTACCGTTACACTTTAGTGAAATATATTTTCTATACATTAGAAATTTCTTTTGGATAGATTTAGAGGAGTAGAATTGCTGGATCATAAGATAAGTTTGTGATTAACTTTTTAAGAAACTGCCAAACTCTTTTCCATTTTCCATTCCCATCAGCAATGCAATAGGACCGCAACTTCTCTGCATTCTCACCAACATCTGATATTGTCTGTCTTTTTATTGTAGCTATCCAAATGGTTGTAAAGTGCTATCTCATCATAGTTTTAATTGTAACTCCATAATAACCACCGATGTTGAGTGTTTTACCACGTGTTTATTAGCCATTCTTATCTCTTTGGTGATGCGTCTATTCAACTTTTTGGTCCATCTTTAAATTGTGTTCGTTGACTTCTGAATATTGAGTTGTAAAAGTTCTTGACATTCTGGATACGAATCCTTTATATATGTGATTTGCAAATATTTTCTTCCAGAAGCGGCTTGTCTTTTCATCTTAATATTATCTTCTGAAGCAGACACATTTTCAATTTTAAAGAAATCCAGTTTATCAGTTTTTTCTTTTACGAACCATTATGTTTTTTGCTCTTGTATCAAAGAACTCTTTGCCCAATTTGAATCAAATATTTCCTCTTACATCTTCTTTTAGTGGTTTTATAGTTTTAGCTCTTGTATTTAGGTCTAGGGTCCATTTTAAAAACAGCTTTATTGAAAATATAGTTCATCTACCATACCATCATCTATTTAAAGTGTACAATCCAATGGATTTGTTTAGTATGTTCACAGAGTTATGCAACTATTCACCACTATCTAAATTTAGAACATTTTCATTACCCCAAAAAGAAACCCACTAGCAGTTACTCTTCATTTCCAACTCGCCCAGCCGGCAGTCACTAATCTACTTTCTATTTCTACGGCTTTGCCTCTTCTGGACGTTTCTTATAAATGGGATGATATAATGTATGGCCTTTTGCATCGTTTCTTTTTATTGCTGAAAAACATTCCATTGTATGGATTTACTACATTTTATTTATTAGTTATTTCATTCGTCAATTGATGAACACTGAGTTAGTTCTACCTTTTAGCTATTGTGAAGAAGGCTGCTACGAACAAATATTCATATACACATTTTGGTGTGAATTTTTTTCATTTTTCTAGGTCCCATGCATGTCCATATCAATTTTAAGGTGAACTAGTCAGTTCCTTCAAAAAAGTCTGTTGGGATTTTTATAGGAATGTATTCAGTCTTTAGATCAGTTGGGAGAACACTGGCATCTTGACAGTATTGAGTTTTCTAATCCATGAACATGAAATGTCTATTTATTTAGATCTTTATAAAGCAAAGTATGTGTCAACTTGGCTAGGCTATGGTACTAGCGTAGGGTAAGCACTAGTCTAGATAATGCTGTGAAGGTAACTGTAGGTGTGACTGACATCTATAACCAACTGACTCTAAGGAAAAGAGCTAACCCCTTGATGATGTGGGTGTGTTTCACCCAATCAGTTGAAGGCCTTACGTGCAAAAACTGAGGTTCCCTGAAGAAGGAATTGTGCCTCAAGACTGTGACATAGACATTACCCCTGAGTTTCTAGTCTGCCGGCCTGCCCTACAAATTTTCGACGTGCCAGCCCCCACAATCACATGAGCAAATTCCTTAAAATAAATTATACGTATATATGTGCTGTTTCTCTGGAGAACCTTGACTCATGCAGACACCAAATAGCATGTGTTGTTAATACTCCTTTCTGTGACCCACATCACGAATTACAACACTGATATGAGAGCTTCTATCCTGCTTGTCATAGGCATCTAAATCGCTGGACACAAGTCAGAACCTACTTGCTGGCTCACAGCACAATGATATTAGCCGGTGCTCCATTATGGAATAAACAGAAAGAGAAAGGAGATGCTAAGGAACAAAAGAAAACCACTACCATCATACAAGGAAGTCAAAGGCTCTATATCTTAAGACAAAAATAAAAAAGTGAAAGAAACCAGTTTGCTCACAATGAAGTCAAGTGCAAGCATGGTAAAAATACTTGAGTTTTCAGAATAACACAATGACCACCTTTTAAGTGTTTAAAAAATAATAGTAGCATTTGGACACTTGATCTGGATCAATTCATCATTACACAGAACAACATTTCATTTGTTTCCTGGTATGAAATGTATTTACTATGAATTTCAGGAACCTACTTAATTTTAAAGTATCAATCAAACTGTGACAGAACCAAATAACTCTTTTTATTATGGAGTAAAGTAGTTCCATATTTTTAAGTCACTGGTTTGAAAACTAATATGAAACGCATGTCCTAAGAGCTAAGAGAAACATTTCTAACTATCTGATTATGGTTTATTACCCATGGTTTAAAAACTGCTCTTGGGATGCCAGGATGGCTCAATGGGTTGAGTGCTCGCTTTGCAGCCCTGAGGTCCGGGGATCGAGTCCTGGTCCTGGCCCTGGCCTGTGCGGACCCATATGCTGAACTGTGGTGTGCTTCCCACGTGGGGAGGCGGGGGGCTCGGTTCCAGCCAGGGTGAGCTTCCATGTAGGAGGCCCCACTTTCAGCCCCTGGATCCCACCCTGCAGGCCCCCTGCCTACCTGTGTGGAATGAAACTATGTTGAAAAACTAAGGACATACAACTATGGAGACTGCTATGGGCCCACCCCCTTCTCTCTGTCTCTATCTCTCTGTCAAAAACAATGAAATAAATCTGTTAAAAAAAAACAACTGTTCTTGCTACAGGACAGACCCACTTGACAGGCACATGTGTACTCTAATACCGGTATGACAAAAATTTGGAGAGTGACAATGTTGGCTGCTCAGGACTCTGATGACCATTCTGAAAAAAAATTTTTTTTTTGACAGATATATATACAGAGACAGAGACACAGAGAGAACTGAACTGGGGGAGCTCCCCAATTTAGCATATGGGTCTGCATGGGCGGGGGCCAGAAGCTAATCCCTGGTCCCCGGTGCTGCAAACTGAGCGCTTAACCCACTGAGCCATCCCAGCCTCCCCCATTCTGAATTTTTATAACAGGCTTGCCACTTAACACTTCAGTAAACTTCTATTTTTCAATTTGCTCAAATGTGTAGCAGGAAGTGAACTAGATTTATCAGGTACTGAATTAAAATGAATTAAACGGTCTTTGTAGCATGCTGATTTCTTCCTGGATAGAGAATAAAGGCCTAATGATTATTATCAATGTCGATGTCACTTTCAAAAGATGGGCATGCATGCATTAAAACCACTACCTCAGCAAAGCCATACCTTTGCTGAACAAATGACTGTGGGCTTTTAAAGAAGCAAAAATCTTTTTTTTTTTTTTTAAGATTTATTTTTATTGTTTTTTGACAGATAGAGACAGAGAGAAGGGGGAGGGCCAGAGCAGTCTCCACAGTTGACAGCATTCGCTTTCCATATAGTTTAAATCCACAGGTAGCTGTGGGGCTGCGCAGGGCAGGAACTGGGCCAGGAGCCTCCCACATAGGCCCCAGCAAGAACTGAACTGGGGGCACAACCCAGTTTAGCATATGGGTCTGCCTGGGTCAGGACCAGGATTCGATTCTCAGGCCCCAGGGCTGCAAAGCGAGCGCTTAACCCGCTGAGCCATCCCAGCTTCCCCGCAAAAATCTTAAAGAAAGATTTAACGGACTGTACGGCTTCTAACTCAAAAAGACAAAGGTCAAACCAAATGCAGACCAGTTCTATAAATAGCTTTCTATGCTAATACAGAAATAGTATAGAGATACGAACCCCTACCATACCTTCTCTTATTTAAATGATTAGTATTCATATTTACTAACAAATCTAAAGTCACCTAAGAACATATGTATAACATTGCTGCATTGTTTGCAACAATAAAAAACTGAAAAAACTCCCAAATGTTCATCAATAGAGTACATTTCAAAAAATGGCATGTGTATACAAAGGAATATTATACAGTTGTCAAAAAGAACCAAACACCTCATCAATATGGACATAATATAAAAAGATCTCCAATATCTCTGAAAGTGAAAAGAACAAGGTATGAAACAGGTCAATAGCATTCTATGCTGTGTGTATACAAGAAACTCTGTGGGATGCTGGGATAGCTCAGCAGGTTGAGCGCTTGCCTTGCAACCGTGAGGTCCTGGGATGGAATCCTGGCCCCAGCCTGTACAAACCCATATGCTGAACTGCAGCACAACTGGTAACCTCTGGAATGGCGGTGAAGGTTTCTCACCTCCCATGTGGGAAGCCCCCAGTTCGGTTCCTGCCCCACACAGTACCACACCCACCTGTGTGGAATGAAACTATGTCACAACTAACAATGTACAACTATGGAGACTGCTCTGGGCCCTCCCCCCTTTCTTTGTCTCTCTCTCTCTCTCTACCTTCTTTCAAACAATAAAATAAATCTTAAAAAAAGAGAAGGAAACTCTGCTCTCAATAATTTTTCAATGTACATTCAAAACTAAGGGTGTCCTTTCAAAATACAAAAGAAGAGAAGTAATTTCTGAGGGGTACTGTCACCATCACCGTGGGGACAGATGACTGTTGTTTTCTGGAACAATTGTCCCACAGGCAGCAGAATTTCAGAAGTTTCCAATGCTAGTCACCTAGAGGAAGCTGGCTCGGCTGTGTGTTTTGTTCTATACCAGGCCTCAAGGTAAGGAGACTTCTCAAAATCAACCCAGATTCCTCGCCAGCAATCAAAAGTTTTGTTTCAGTCCTGATGCAGAATAAGTCTCCATTCCACAAATCAAGGACAAATCCAAAATCTACTTCCTTGTGAAAGGCAGCGGCTGATGGTTTAGTAAGAAGAGCACTACTTGCTGGGTCAACCTGGCCAAACAAATTCATTTCTCTGGACCTCCATTTTCTTACCAGCAAAATGAGGGGTCCTGTGACAAATTCTCTCAAAGGTTCTTCTCAGGTCTAAAATAGCCACCAAAGAGCTTGGTCAATTTAAAGGTCAGATAGTGAGAGATTCCTCTAGACTAGGGGCTATATGCAAGTTCACGCAAATGTTCAAGTATACAAAGGTTTGCTGGCTGGAACATGAGTGTTCTGATTCCTGTTTTCTGTGTTTTACCTTCAACATAAATAATTGGGTCCATTTGAGGCAAAGATTTCTCTCATACAAAATTTCTGATTAAGGATGTGTTATAATTAGATAAAACTAAAAAGACTGGTAGAGTGGAGAGATTACCTAAAACTGTAGGTATTGAGTGTGTTGGTCAAGAAAGTTTTAGTTTGGTCCTTACCATCATCAAAGACTCAGATTTGTATTAATATCCTTTGGGGAACAGCCTCCGGTGATTTACCCATATTAATTTCCATACGTGAAGGAGGATAAATACGCTTCTGCTGCAGCAAACTCTACTGAGAACTCCAAGCTCAGCAAAACATGCTCCATATTCAAATCAATAAAAGCTAAATGATTTCACAAAACATAATTCACAAATACTTCTGTACATTTTCATGTATTAAAAAGCGAAATTGGGGAAGCCGGGATGGCTCAGTGGGTTAAGTGCTCACTTTGCAGCGCAGGGGACCCAGGATCGAATCCCAGCCCTGGCCCGTGCGGACCCATGTGCTGAACTGGGGAGTGCCCCCAGCTCAGTTCTCCCTCTGTCTCTGTATCTCTCTCTCTCTCCGTCAAAAGCAATAAAAAATAAATAAGTAAATAAAAAGCGAGATGCATGCTCCCTGTACCACTGGTTTCATATAATCATAATTAGCTAGAGCTTGATTAAAACACAAATCACCCACAGCTCTATCTCAGACTGTTCAAAAACGGCTCTTAAGCATATTCATCTCTGCAAGGATTCATTCCTTGGCACAAAAGCAGTGAGAAACACAGCCGGGCGGACACTCAGCAGGGGGGCAGCTTCATTGTCTGGTCCCTGCGGTCACCTGGCACAAGCCGGACACACTGCTGAGAAACCAGCTCATCTCATTAGCATGTCTTTATTCGACTGTCCAATTCTGACACTTCTCCAAGATGACCAAAATCCTCATCAGGTCCTATGCCAAAGACAAGACGGTAGTCACGGGTTTCCAGAAGTGTTGAGAAAAGCAATGAAAAACAGAGAGCAGAGAGTTAGGTCATGCGCCAACAGCTCAGCATTGGCTGGCGCTCAATGCACTTGAGTCTCTCTCCTTTGCTTTCAAAATCCTCCTCCATCTCCAACCCCGATGCCACAACGCAGGCAGAGGCTGGAGACGTTTATCTGTCTAACGATTCTGAAAACAAACACAATCCTCTCTATTTTAAATACCTGTGCCCTGTCCCAGAGTTATCCCCATTCCAAAAACCCAGGCTTGCAGCTAGTTACTCTGGCAAAGGGACCGTCCGGGTGACTGATACCTCGGTCCCCAGACATTTCTGCTAAGCACTTTTTCTTCTGACAGCCTCTTGAAAAGCACCAGCCAGCACTGCAAAGGCATTTTGCGGCCTCCATCCCTCCAGCAGGCGATAGAAGCTTAACCCCTGAGAAAGCAAATTCAAACCTGTGCCTGGCCCTCTCCGGAGGCCTAGCTAGACGAGCCCACCAGGGCCAGCACCTAGCACAGGTGCCTGCTTCGGATGCCAAGCCCGCCTCCTCCAGACCTCAGCTCCCCAAGAGAAAGCGGGTCCCGGGGGGAAGGAAGGGTGGGGGTGTCGCAGCGCCCTGGGGGCCCCACCCCTCGGGAGCCGCAGCGCCCCCAGCACACGTCTGTCACGGGACAGCGTCCGGGCCGCCACGGGGGCCCCAGCAGGGCCGCTCGAGCACCCAGCGCCCGAGCACGCCTCCGCCAAGGGCGCCCTGCAGCGCTCGGTCCCCAGGACCCCCCGACCCCCGGCCCTGACGCGCGGAGACCTCCCCCCGAGCCCGGGAGGCGCCCGCCCGCCCTCACCGGACTTGGGCGGGTAGCGGTACACGGAATTGGACGGGATGTCCACCTCCTCCACGCCCGCGTGCTGCCGGCTCGTCAGGGCGCCCATGGCCGCCGCGCCCGCGCCGCCCCCGGCGCTTCACCGCGCCCGCGAGTCCCGCGCTCGGGGCGGGGGTCGGCTGCCCACCGCGGCCGGCTTGGCCTCGGCCTCGGCCCGGGCGCTGCGGCGCTGGCGGCGGGGAGCCCCCGGCGCGCCGCGCACCATCCTCCGCCGGGCCCCGCGGCGGCGCCTCTGCGAGGGGGCTGCGGGTGGGCCGGGGGCGCCGCCGCCGCCTCAGGCCGCGTGATGTCAGCGCCGGCTCCGCGCGGGGACCGCGGCGGCCGCGGCCAATAGCGGGGCGGGGGCGGGCGCGGCCGCGCGGCGCCAGCCAATGGGCGGCGGGACGCGGGGCGGGGGCGGGGCCGGGGGCGGGGCCGGGGCGCGTGGCTCCGCGGAGCCTGCTCATCCCCGGCTCGCGTTACCGCGCCGCTGCGGCCCGCGAGGCCCGGCCGGGAGGCGGCCCCGTCGCCGGCCCCAGCGCTCGGCGCCTGCGAAGCCGAGGGCCAGACACCCCGCAGAGGGGCGCCCACCGCCCCTGAGCTCGGGTGGGCCCGGCAGCAGAGGGTGACGCGGCGTTGGCGCCCCCCGGGCCTCAGCCCCCAAGGCCTCCGCCCATGCCGTCTCCCGGGGGTCGCGGGGATGAAGCCCAGCCGGTGATGCGCTGACCGCTATAGCTGCTGCGTGCATGATATGGGCGCTTTGGCCAGCTCACGTAGGAGCCCTGAAGTTAGGAGAGCTGGACCCCAGATAAGATGGACAGTGAACCCCTAACTGCACCTTTTGCAAACTCTGGGAAGGACGGGTTGGAAGAGTCAACTCAGGTGAACCAGGCAGAACCGGGACTCCAAACACACACCCAACAGCGGGGAGCGGGGACGGGCGCCAGCCGTCCTGCTAAAGCTTAATTACAGACACCTGTGTGTTCACCCTCTTATTTGTGGGCCTGGTGTTTTTATTTTTCTGAGACAGTGGGCTGGTCGGCAACAGATAGAACGTGACGGCACAACTCCTCAAGGAGGTTTAAAGCATGGTTTGGAGTGTCTGGTCCCCTGACTAGGTCTATAAAGCCGTCCTATAGAGTCTAGCTTTTTCCTGGTTGTACTGTGCATTTCCCATCACCCTCTTTTCAGCAGTAGCCAACAGACCCGGAGCCAAAGGTCCAGTTGATTTGGTTTTCTCCAAGGTCCCGGGATGGCAGGAACACATCTCTGTCATTTACATTGACTAACGCCGAGGAAGGACGAGTACCTGGCTCACACAAGCGATGGATGGGCAGCCTCACCCAGGAGCGCCCTCGCCAGCCCCCGGCCCTAACCACATAGGAGGGTTTCCAACATACCCTTGGGAGGGACTGGTGTCCTCCCCAACACACTTTTCACCACACACAGGTCCTACCTTGTAATTACCGGGGAAAGGTAAACTACAAGTCATGAAGAATCTAGAACCGCATCAAAATAGAAGGCCTTCAGCACATCATAGAGTGAAATGTTGCCTCATAATCCTGGGCTCTGTTCAGAAGCCTTCATTCTTCCTGCTCTCAGCATGTTGTAAAGGGCGTACCACCCGCTTTAGGGGTTTGTTGGTGCTGAGGGCTTCTTCCCAGCCAGAGCCAGGCGGGGATGTGGCTCAATGGGGCAGCTCAGGCCTGTTGCTGGCAAAGATCTGTTCTGGTCCCACCTCAGCCTCCTCTGAGCCTGGGGAACAGGTTCGTCCCTCATCTTGGATAACACGCCCCAAGCCTGTAACTAAGTTCCTCCTCCCACGAATGAGTCATGACTCCAGTGCTTGGAACAGTAAAGAAAAACAAGGGCTAGAACAATAGCATTAACGGACATTTAATAAATGCTCTCTATGTGTCAGGCCCGATTTTTGTAAAGCTTTTACACATACTAAAGCATTCAACCCTCACAGCAACCCTATGAAGCGTGTGCTAGCAACACTCCATTTTAACCGTTGAAGAAACGGAGGTAGAGAAAAAGCCTTGGGCTTTGTGTTGGACACAGCAAGACCCTAACCAGTTGTGTACCTTTGGACTAAACTGTTCCTCATCTGTAAAATAGCCAAGCCCACACTGTCTATTGGGAAGAAGCACTAAGTGAATCAGGACTCAGTTGAAAAAGAAGCAATAAACAGCTGCCTACGGTCATGAGGCAGAAGAGAAGGGGATGATGGGGGTCGTAGTGCAGAGAAATTCTGTGAACTAATTGAGTTAGAGTCCCACTTTCTACAGTCTAATCACAGAATGATACAGTTTGGGAAATGAGAACTTCCGCCAATGTCCAGAGCAAAGGGGAGATAAGCAGTCAAACCCTTGGAGCAGCACCTCTGGGCAGCCACTCCTGCATTTCTCCCTGGTCCTTCCCAAGCTGTTTGGCTCCCTTGCCAGAGATCTGGGCCCCGGGGAGAAGGCCTGAGGGAGAAGACAGCAAGAATGTGAGGGGGTGGGGGGTGGGGGAATCCAGAAGTAACTGCCGTGGAGAGAGCCATAAAAATGCTTTTAACTTGAATAAACAGTTTAAGGAGGGGTGGGACAGCTTGCAGAGGGAAATTACCTGTAAATAGCATGCAGCCTTTGTGTAAACAGCCAGGCAGCATCCTATCCATTTCCAAGCAGTGGATAGATGCAGCCCTTGGGAGAAACTCAGCAGAGAACCCAACGTTTAGGGGTCTCGGGGGTTTTCTCTGAGCATCCGTGGAGGGCGGGATGCTTAGGCAAATGCCAGGTGTTTCATCGGATCTGAGCCCTTCTCCTCCACCTTGGGTCTAAGGGAGAAAGGAGGAGCATGGGGGGGGGCACCGGGAGGAGGAATTTCTAGGTCAGCTAGTCCCCGTGGGCTTTTAATTTTGTTCGTTTCAGCTGCCCTGGTTTCGGTTCACCTTTGTCACACATCCCCTCGGTTCAGCGATTTGCAGATTCTTAAAACAGGAGGAGAGGGAGCCTGCAGGTGAAAAGCTGGCGGGTGACACACCGCATTCCCAAGGCAGTGGGGTGGGTGGGCTGCCTCAGAAGGAGCCGGGACAGACCCCTGTTTCCCTGTTTGCTAGGCCATTCTGGCCCTGCGAGTGACAGAGAAAGATTAGAGCCCCGGCTGTTCTGAGTTCACACGGTCTGTCCAAAAGATAGGGCCCCATCTGCGACCCGCGGCCCCCAATTCCCCTCTCAGTTCTTGGCCCGCGGCCTCCGTGGGTTAAAGCTGAAACCACCAGCAGAGGTTTTCACATCCTGCTCTTGCTCAGTGGGCCAGGCTGGCGCCAACCAAGGGGTCTGATCCTAAATGCTTTGGGACCCTGCAAACGGTTCCTCTGGCAACCCAAGCTCTGGGGAGGAAAACGACCTTGTCCATTAGGAAGTCAGCAGAAGGGCTCTCGTAGTTTGCTTCTTGCCGAACGTGAATTCCTCCTCACTGTTCATTTCCTCCTCTGGTCTGTGTGCCGCTAACAAAGGAGGACTGTTCCAACAGCTACAAACTTTGGCTGGGTCTGTAGCTTCTTAATCTACTTTTCAAGTTAAGACCGAAATGAAAGATAATGTTTACACGGCCCAGTGTGGCTGGGCCCCAGGAGAGGACAGAAAGCGCCTAGGCTGTAACCTTTAAGTTGATGCTCACTCCCAGTGTAAGGCAGGTGCCTTACCTGCCTCAGCTTAGTTCCAGGCCTCTGGTATTTGGAGAAGTGAGAACCTGGGACGTTCATCCTATTCAAGGACCAGTCGTTCTATCTTGCTTTACTTTAGTTTAGTCCCAGATGGTTTCTAGCAAATACCAGCCCCTATAAGCCGCTTTCTGTACATGCACTCACTTCTGCCTTCATTTGTCCTGCTCTGCTTCTGGTTTTGAGCTTAACCCCACAGGTGGGGGTGGGGTGGGGGTGAGGGAGGACGGCTGGGGAGGGGCTCCACACATTCCGCATGATTATAAAGTCACACCACTAACATTTCAGCCCAGTAGGCAAGGATCAGCTGCCCCCTCTGCCTTTCTCAGGTAAACACATGGGCAGGCAAAAAGCCGGACATCTCTCTCCTGTTACCCAGAGAAACCAGAACGTGGAAGAGACGGCATGGTGACAGACCCCACGCGGCTCTAACAAATAAATGCTCAGCTCCGATTACTTAGACAATCAAAAGGAAAAATAAGACATTCTCTTCCTTCTCCCATGGTTTCTGGACAAGGCATGTCCTGGCTGGAGGAGTGTCAGATCTGGAAGAAGCCTAAAGGTCATGCAATCCAGTCCCCCTCGCCCTACAGATGAGGCAGCTGCAGCTGGGATAGGGAAAGGGACTTGCTTAAGGCCACACGAGTGGCCGCATGAACCCAGGTTCCAGGCTCCGGGCCTCGTTTTGGGAAACCTGTACTGCTGGTTTGCATTCTTTCTTGGCAGGGTTAGGCTGTCTTCCAGAGCCGGTGTAAGAGGACAAATCCACTGGAGGACAAAGCTCAGAAACCCAAGTGCAGTATCGACATCCAACAAAATGCCCTTGCCGGGGACTTTAGCAGAACCGTGTTCAAGCTAGAAGCAAGCCAGGGAGCGTCTCTCAGCCGGAGTCTCCCTACACCCTCCCTCTACCCCCCTGAAACTGGAGCTGAGGTCAGATGGTCCCCTATCTCCGCCCAGCACAGGAACCAAAGGGCAGATGAGAAAAGAGGAGTGAGCAGCCACCAAGGGGTTAGATCAGGTTCTTGGCAAGTGGGTGAAAAGTGTCCTATATACACACACCAAGAGTGTGTTCCTGCTAACGTCTGCTGTGGGCTAAAGTCCACCACCAGCCACCAATTCAGTAACTTCATTTGCAATGACACATTTATTCCTTGAGCTAATTGCTTGGCTATTTAGGTGATAACGAGGGCCCTCACTAGGGCGCTTCAAAGACGAGAGGCTCTGATCCTGAGCAGGGTGAGGAGAGACACGCCTTGCTGTTGTGGTTCTCACAGTGAACTGTTGGAAGTCTTCGATTTTTTTTTTTTTTTATGCACCATGAGGTGTAGCCTTATCATACTGCTTAATTGTACACAGTTAGCTTTCATAGTCCAAGAAGAAATCTGTGTATGAAAAGAGGTCTAGCAGTTCCGTTAGCTTCATTTCTTCAATGATTTTTGTGCCAGTTGCTTGAGAGTGCAGGCTGTTTGAGTTTCGGTTAACCGAGAGCCTCCTGTATTTGGGAATTTTGCCAGCCAGTTGTTAAACCGCTGGTAGCTTGGAACGAGCTATCAGGGGACTTTGTACGCCACAGACACCACCCAATGCTGCAAATCAGGGCTCCCCCCACGCCCCTGAGCCAGGGTACCAGCACAGGCCTGCTCTGAGGTTCCTTCAAATCCCCCAGAAGCACCGATGCTTCCCTTACAAGAAGTGCTCGCTAAATAAACGACCGCTTCACGTGTATAGAGAAGAATCACTTTTGAGCAATGCCTCTGTCCAGGCGCTTTTGAATGCATCATCTCATTCCACCTCCAAAACAACCTTAAGAGATAAGTACTAGGATTGTTCCCATTTCCCAGATGGGGAACCTGAAGTTCATTCAATGAAGTGCAGGGAGCAGGAACTTGCTTGAAGTTCATCTGAGTCCAAAGCCTCAGGTCTCACCCACATTGTCTGTCCTACCAGCCCCCCACCGTCATCCCCCATGGGGAAAACCAGTCCTCATGCCAGGCCTGCCGGTTACCAGATTAGCAGCAGAGTGGTTCTGTTGGCAGGGGCACCCGTGGTAAGGGCAGTGCCCAGGGACTTCTCTCCACCCCCTCCTTCATCTTGCCTCTCTCCACCTGCTTTCCTTAGCTTACCCACTTCCTTCTACATCATCTCCTTATCCGCCTTAGGACCGTTTCTAAGCAGTCACTTTCCTCTTGTCTGGGGAAGACCTTTCGGGACTTAAACTTCTCTCTGAGAGCTCTGGCAGATGGATAATAAAGACTTCGGTGACCCCTGCGCTTTGTAACTGCCTTCAGGCCTGGACAGACGACTCCCTACGTCCTTGCACGGTCCCTTCTGATGACTGGGCTCCGTCTACCCTCTGCTCAGAGGGGCAGGTCTGGCAGCCCCCCAGCTCCCCAGGGGCAGGACTCAGGATTTGTTCTAACTGCTCCAAGGACCCAGCAGGGCCTGCTGGGCACGGATGTTGCTGGTGACAAGGCACATGGCTGGTGGTGGTTTCCCGATTCTGTGGTGTACAACCCAGTGCTCTCATTCTCAGTAAATACTTCCTTCCTCTTTAAGGGGAACACGGCCCTGTGTTTATTAACAGCACCACACCCAAGCTTGGTCCCAAGGATCGTGCTTTCTGAAACCTCAAGCAGCGGCTTGTCAGGAACTCCAGACCCCTTCAACGTTTCTCTCAGTTCTGCTGAGCCCTAGTCGACTGCAATTCCCTCTACGACTCTGGGGTTTAGAGAACAGGCTGATTCTCATTGCCATGCAGAAGAGCAGCATGGCAGGGGTGTAGACACGGCTAAGAGTCCCGGATACCCAGTTTTCCTCTACTTCTGGGTGTGTGGAGGGTCAGCCTGGCTGCCCCCGGATGTTAGGACAGGCCACGTGATTCCTCCGGACAATGAACCATAAACAGTGGTGTGCGAGTATTATTTCTGGGCTAAAGCATTTAACTGCTAGCTAGCAAGTTCCAGATACTGCAGGAACCAGAACGGAAACGTTTTCGGCTTCGTGGTCCATATTGTAACGACTCAGCTCTGCTGTAGCCGGAAAGCAGCCTTAGATAAGACATAAACAAATATGCGTAGCTGTGTCCCCATAAAACTTTATATATAAAAACAGGCAGCAGCCAGAGGGCTGTATTTTGCCAACTCAGAGCTATACAACCATGGAAGCTCCCACAGTCTGGATCATTATGTCACTGCCCTGAGGGCAGGGTTTTTTTTTAAATTGTTTTTGTTTGTTTGATTTTCAGGGTCACAGATTGCAGCAAACTTTGTACAGGTGGGAAGTAAGATTTCAGGACTGCTTATTACTTCAACGTAGCTTAGCCTAACCTGATTAATTTGAGGAGTCTTTGCACCAACTGGAGAAAGCAGGAGCCATTTGTGTGTGTGTGTGTATAAATGAAATGATACTAACCACCCTCCTCCCCACTACCCAGAGCAGGTTCACTCCCACCCTTGCCTATCCAAGCTTAGTATCTCCCCCACCCCACTGTCTCCTAGAAGATGCCCTGACGGAGCCTTGTTATAAAATTGCATTCAATATACCTCTGCACTTTGGTTTACACCGTTACTTCTACTAAAAATCCCCTTCCTCCTCCTTTCTATCTACTCAAACCCTCCTCAGCTTCAATTCCCTCCTCCAAGGGGCTTTCAGGACTATCTCCTTATAGCCTACAGTGGCTAGCTTGGACCAGCGTAACTGTCTGAGGTCATGCAAAAGAGAAGAAGAGAGCTGGTCCTCATTGTGAACGGTCCACATTGGTAAGGAGGCTCTACTGAGCTCACCCAGCAGAGTCGATGGGTGGACAGAGACTGAGCCACAGAGGTGAGTCATTTATGCAAAGGAATCAGCCTGTCATACCCACAACGCATTGCTTGGAGATACCCACATAGAGGATTGTGAGCAAAGAAAATCGAGGAAATTATTAATGTCAAGTTAAGGAGTGTGAGTCTCTCGGGGGAGGAAAATATGTGTCTTTGGGGAGGGTCATGTGAAGTCCTTTCAAAGTGCTCGTCTTGGGACGGCTTCAGTTCTGTGTTGGGTATGGTGTTCATTATTCTTTGAACTGTGCATAGGCTAAGGTGACCAGATTTTAACATGGGTAAAGCGGGACACCATTGACCGGGGGGAGGGAGTTCTTGATGAAAAATTGGGTCTATCTCCCGCCGCTCCCTAGCTTGTCGTGCATTCTTTCCAAAAATCGGGACTTTTTAAAATTCCGCGGGACACGGGACAAATTGTTAAAAATCGGGACTGTCCCGCCCAAAGCGGGACATCCGGTCACCCTAGCCTAGGCTATACTCGTCCACAAACTCTTGGTGCATGATATATATCATTTTTTAAAAACCGGGCAAGTCAGGTGGGAAGGAAGGTTGTCTCAGACCTTGAAGTTAGCAGCTGCCACAGCAACGAGTCTGTGCTTTGGACATGAGGGTGGAGTTCAGGAGGCCCAGCTGCGGGCCCATCACTTCCCATCCCATTGAGAGAAAGTAGCTGGGAACCTGAATCCAAGCCAACAATCAAGGACCCCTGAGAAGGAAGACCCTCCGTTGAAAGCTGTCGCTCTGCTCTGCCTTTCCCTTCCACTCAGGAAAGACCCAGACTCTGGTGTCCCCTCTAAAGGATTGCCAGAGACTCACCTGTACGCTAAGACACACTGGGGACTGGAGGTGCAGCTGCCTTGTCACTGGTCTGGCAGGTAGAAGACAGAGAGTACAGGCTACTAGTGCTGCTTTTGGGAAATGCCTTTAACTATGCTGGGAGTGGTATGGTATGGCCTTTGTCCCTTGTGAGGCATGTGACATTTGGATGAAAACAGAATCTGGTATAAACCAGCATGAACTCATCCCACCTTCCTGCTACTTCCAACCAGACAGACAAGCTTTATATCTTCCTAAGCACATTTTCAATAGACATTAATCTCAATTATCACAGAGGAGGACAGAAATTTGCAGGCAGTAGAGTACTTCTACACTAAGCCTCCATCCAGTTTAGGGAATAAGACTAGAAAAAAAACTAATGCTTCAAAAGTGGCAAGTCTACCCACTTTATAGCAGAAATAGCATAAATTTGCAATGAAAAGTAGTAACAAAAATAGGTTGCCTTAAGCAAACAAAACTAGCAATAGCATTGGAAGTCCGTGAGAGGAGGAGGGAGCCATCCCACCCACCTATCAGTACCAGCCTCCGCCTCCGGGTCCGGGGAGTAGGTGGGTCCACCCTAACCCAGCAGCCCAGTGGCCCTTCCTGCTGCTTATCTGCATGTTGTCTTCTTATCTGGGCACTCACATCCTTTCCCATCCACCTTCCTTTCTCTCAATCTCTTTCTGCTTCTCCTAGCCACTTTGTCCTTCCTCTTGGCCTCTTGAAGCACCCGTGGGGAAGCTAGAAATAAGAAATCAAGGAAAGAAAGAAAAAAAAAAAAAGAAGAAACAAAAGAAATCAAGGAAGGAGAAAAGGAGGGAGGGGGGAAAGGAAGCAAAAAAGGGACGAATGAAAATGGGTTCTTGGATCAACCACAACAGATCTACCAGTAATCCATCTCATCCCGTTGCTACTGTAGTAAATCAGGCTGGGGCTGTGTGACCTTGAATAGGTTCCTTGCTGTCTCTGAGCCTCAGGCCTATGGGGAGTTCTCAGTCAGATAAGCTGTGCAGAGGTGTACAAAGTTTCCCAGGAATCCTGCACGGGGTAGGACTTCAATACCCGAGAACCCTGAGTTTCCCCTCAAGCTTTGTTGGATCCATTTAGGTTAGGGGAGCAAGAGGAAGAAAGGAGGGGAAAAGGAAGGGGAGTCAAATGCACTACAGAGAGATGGAGGCTGGGATTACCAGTTCTCCACCCCATCCCCAGGATTGCCCAAGATAGCTGGTGCCCCCTTTTCCCCTTGGGGGCTCACTCATTTTCAGTCATCCCCAGGAGAACTTATCCCAGCACCCTTGATAGTTCTTGTTTGGAAAGGGCCCCCTTGGGAGCTCCACTGAGGTGACAACTACAGCATTAAGGAAGGTAGTATGGTGTAATGGTTAATCACAAGGTTCTGGAACACACTGGGCCAATGCCTGACTCTACCACTTATTACTGTGACCTTGGGTAAGCTCCTCCCCTCTCCTGTGCCTTAACCGCTTCAACTGTGAGATGAAACTCTCATTGTTGTGAGGACTGAAATGAGTGGAACATCATTAAACTCTCAGAAAGGTGCCTGGCTCACAGGAAGGGCCTGGCAAATGGCTGCTATTTGTTAGGGTCCAGCTATTGTTGCCTGTCTCAGCGCCAACTCAGTGACTTGCATTCACAGCGTCCTTGTTGTCGGGACCCTGAGGAACTACGAGCTAAGACTTTCTTGTCTTGATGGCTGCATCCTGGCGGGTTCTGAAGCCTAGACCCCTGATTCTGTTCCTTCTGAGGCTAGTGCTGTGTTTCACTTGTTATTAATGGGCATGTTTTTATTGCCATGTTACTTGCCACACATTGTCCTCTCCGATTAAAGTAATAATACCTTTGGTTAATAATACCTTGCACGTAGGGAGTTGCTTTCATCCCAACAGCTCAAAGCCCTCTTACAAACATGACCTCATTCATTCTCCCTGAGCTCCCAAGAGGGGGGCACCCCTACTTCAGCCAGCTGAGAAGGGGAAGCCCTACCCCATTCATCCCAATCATTCCCAGAAGCCAAATATGGATGGAGCATTACTGCCTCACAACCACAATAGGCATAAGTCTAGTGCTTCCTGGTCACTCAGCCTAGGATGACCATATGCCCACAGGAAGTCACCAGAACCCAAGTCCCTCTGGTTTGTGGATCTTGTTCTCCATGCCTCTCCCAGGTGCCCATAGCTGAACCCTGAAAAAATGGAAGACATTCAATGAACCTTCAAGATAGAATGCCTTGTTATCCAGGAGACAACAGGTTTGGCAATTTGGGCGTTTTCAGGATCCTAGTCTTCCTTGACAATTTCTTATCTTTTTTTTCTTTTCTTTTTACGATTTATTTTATTGTTTTTGACAGACAGAGAGAGATAGAGAGAAGGGGGAGGGCTCAAAGCAGTCTCCATAGTTGTATAGCATTAGTTTTCAACATGGTTTTGTTCCATACAGGTAGGCGGGGGCTGCGCAGGGTGAGAACTGGGCTGGGGACCTCCCTCACGGAAGGCACGCCCCCTCAATCCAGGGGCCAAGAACCAAACTGGGAGCCCCCACATGGGAAGCACACCCAACTCAGCTTAAGGGTCCGCACGGGCCGGGGCCGGGATTTGATCCTCTGTTCCCAGGACTGCAAAGTGAGCACTCAACTCACTGAGCCATCCCGGCTTTCCCAAGAATTTAAGACCTAAGGTCTTCTGCAGCCTGAAGTGCCTGTGCCCAGGTAGATCCTACTACACACGGCCCTGGCATGTTTGACACCTGCATGTACTTGTGAGAACTGGAGCCCCACAATGTCAGCACTTCCTTGTTCTGGGGCTGCTTGTGGCCCGAGTTCCCTGACAAAGTAAGCTACCCGCTGCTCACTTTTGTTTTCACCTTGCATTTACTGGAAGGGAAGGGCTGCAAGCTGTACTTGATTCTCTAGCCACGCTCCAGGTCTCAGCCCATGCACACACATTGGGGTGGCCAAGTGCAATTACAGCAAGAAAAACAGGTCTCGGTGGGCAAAATGCAAACTCCTGTCCCTTCACAACAAACACACACATACTAAATGGAATTAAACTCATTATAATGCCTCCGGCTGTTTTTCATCAGTACATAAACATTGGGTATAATTTTTTCCATATTCATATTCTATTTTATATATACTCAAGTTTCCTTAAATGGAAAGTTAAATCCACTTTACGCAAACTCAAAATAGAACCATGGCTTGCTTGCTTAACTAGTTAAAATATACTCTAATTGGTATTTCAGATCCAAAATTTACTAATATTTTCAGAAACAGACATTCTAACAGTAAATCCTTAGCAATCTTTACCTCCTTAACCTCTCTGCCCCTTCCTCAGTCTGCTTAACCTCCTAGTTCTTTCTCTACCCCCACAATTCCTAAACATAGCCCTGAATGTCAAATCCTAATCCGGAAGTTAGAACTCAGAGCATATAACTTTTTTAATGGCTAGTACCTGTATTACATTCATTTTTTTTAAAGATGGGGAAATGAAAGATTTGATCAATCGACTTAAGAAAAAGAAATTCTGGATTTAGTTTGATTGAGAAAGTCTTATTCCCCCCGCCCCCCCCCCTTATATTTAGTCTATGTTAACATTGGTTTACATCTGCAAAGAGCAAAATTTTTGGTCTACAAACGTAGGAAAAGGCTGCTTGGCCCTTGGGGGTGGGTAGTGTTTAGAAGGAAGCATGAAAGGGCTACGTTATATTTCAATAAAAGGCTAAAAAAAAAAAAAAAGTAGAGCCGCTTGGAAGATTAAAAAAAATAAACAATCTTGAGACTTAACCAGCTGCAAAGGCTCTGTTTTCTATTTTGATCATTCTGTTTCTCGAGGTGACCACATCTTTCAGAGGAAATGAGTCAAAGCCACTCTGTCTTGCTTTTCCAGCTGAGCATGTTCAGTTTCAATGAAGTAATGAATGAACTTGGCCGCACCACCCCCCAAGCCTACAACACCAAACAGAGGGGCCTCAGCCAATCAGCAGGCACTCAGGGTTTTCAAGTTGAGTTCAAACAGGCCCACGAGTGGCCAATCAGAGCGCGCGGCTCCGCCCCCAACGCCGGGCCGTGGCCAATCACGAGCCCTCACGAGCCAAAACACAGCGGCCAGCCAATGCCGGGAGGCCCCCACGGCGCCGACCTCCGCCAATGGGCGCGGCCGGGCGAAAACGAGAAACAGGCCGGAGCCGCAGGCCTCAGGATTCGAACCGAACGTCCGCACGGAGCCGGGCGCTGGCCGAGCGGCGCGGGCCAATCAGCGGCGGCGACTCGCGGCCCCCGAACGTTGGGGCGCAGCCCCGCCCCGCGCTGTTGTTTGTGTGCCGGCGGCCGCGGGGTCCGGACCCCAACACCGGGGCGGCGGGGCGGCGAGCGTGCGGCGAGCGCGGAGCCGAGGGCGCAGGCCCCCCGCGGCCGCCGAGCCCCACGGCGCGCCGGTCGGAGCTATGTCGGTGAACATGGAGGAGCTGCGGCACCAGGTCATGATCAACCAGTTCGTGCTGGCGGCGGGCTGCGCGGCCGACCAGGCGAAGCAGCTGCTGCAGGCCGCGCACTGGCAGTTCGAGGTGCGTGCGGGTGGGAGCGAGCGCGGCGGGCCGGCCCGGCCCCGGCCCCGGCCCCGGCCCCGGTCCCGGTCCCGGCTCGGTCCCGGCCCGGCCCCGGCGCCGCCAGGGCTGGGGGGCTCCATTGACATCGCCCGTCCGGAGGCCCGCGGCCCGCGGCCCGGGGGAGGGCCCTGGCGCCGGGGCCCCACGCGCGCGGCCGGCGGCCCGAGCCCTGCCCGCGGGTGGGCTTCCTGCCGCAGCCCCGGGGGTTCACCGGCCGCCCCTGCCGCTGTGTTTGCCCGCAGACCGCCCTGAGCACGTTTTTCCAAGAGACCAACATTCCCAACAGTCACCACCACCCCCAGATGGTAAGTGCGGCCGGCACCGGCGGGAGCGGGAGCGCGGGCCCGGCCGGGGCCGCTGTCAGCCGCGGGCGGTGACAGCCATGTTGCCGGGGAGCGCCGCGCCGCGATGTAAACAAAGAGCCAAAATGTCCTCCAGGGAAGAGCGGCTCCCAGGCCGGCTGGCTCGTCCGACGTGGTGGTGCGGCCTCCTGTGCAGACCTGGCCTCGGGGGCCCTACCCCGGGGCAGCGGGTGGGAGGGAGGCTGGCAGAGGAGTCCCCGTGGCAGGTCATGGGGAGGGGGCTTGGGTGAGAACTAGCCTTGTCGGGAACTGGGAGCCTGGGTAAAGGAAGGGGCCAGGGAACTGGGGTGTCTTGTTTACGGGGAGCCCCCTCTTGCTATTGGGCTGGCAGCCCCCCAGCCAAACAACTGAGCTCTACACTCTCCAGGGAAACAGGAAAGGGATAAACCCACCCTGGCTGGGCGCTGGGCTTGACCCGCAGAGGTATGTTCTCTTTTTCCTGTTTATGGAACGAGGACATACCCTGGGAATGGGGGACGTACAGATTTTGACAAGAAAAGGCCACGAATTCGCATGACACTTCAGTATGTGAAGGTCCATGAGTGCAGGAAACAGGGGTGGTTCAGGCCTGGATTTGCTTCCCTCTCCCCAGCGGGCCCCCAGGCCTGAGCCTTTGCCCTCCTGGCCATGGGGTGTCCCGCTGTCCACAAGCACAGGACATCCCTTCTTCAGAGGCTTGACTGCCTTGCCCACCCCCCACCCCCTAGTTACCTATTAGCCCCGCTGGGGGAGGAGGGCCCGGCCGCCACAGTCAGGGTTGTAAAACATTGTTCCCTCTGGAGATCTGTTGTGGCTTCAGGAGTGCATTTTTGGCATTTTTGACACTTGATGTCCTTGCCCATGGCTCCCTTTTCAGAGCTGCCGCCCTGCCTGGAGGAGCTGCAGATGCTTTCTCTGCTGTGTCTTGTCCTTGGCACCCTGTTTTCATCTAGTTGTAAAGGACAGAGGGGTCCGTCTTGACCTTTTGACTAGCTTTCTCTTGGAATGGCTCATGCTGTTCATAAATCCGAAAACAAGAACGCGTTAGAATATGATGGGAGAATTGTGCTGGAGTGGGGCTTTGGCCCCTGAGGCTGGGCTGGAAATAAACCAAATGGGGTGCGGGGAGGGGAGTGTCTCCAGGAGACCTGCCCCTGTGCCCTCACTGTGGGAAAGCCTCTGGCTCCCACCTTGCATGTGAGCATCCTGCCTCCATCTCCTCTCAAAAGGGCCTGGAGGGGTTTGTTCCACCAGCTGTGGCCATTGGAAGAGGCCCAGGGCAGGGGCTGCTGTCCTGATGTTCACAGGGAGGGTCCAGCTCAGCCATCCGCTGGTGCTGTGACAGGGAGGCTTGCCAGGAAGAGCTGGGACTGGTGGTCCCTCTCGGTCCTGTTGCTCCCGCTCTCAAAGCCCAAGGGATTGTAATCCTCCCAAGCTTCCTTCCCTCAAGGCAGGTGGCGGGTATCCTAACAGACCTTGTAATCAGCGTATCCATCTGCGCACCAAGCACTGAGGACCCCATCAGCAGCGAACCAGAAAAAAAAGTCAGTTCTTTTTTGAGAGACAGTAAATCAAAGGAGAAAGTTAAAAACACCACAGACCAGTAATGGCTATTATAATAGCAATACCAGAAGCAACCCAGGGCGTGAGTAATCGATAAATGGTTGTCCTGTAGGTTTCTGTATAGTCACACGGTTGGGGGCATCTTCTCAGACAAGAGGGTTCCTGGATTGGATTGGGAGGGGTCAGGAAAGAGAGAGGCGCTGGAGGCTGGAAGCCATAGGACACAAGCAGTGGACACTGGGTATGCTTGAGAGCTGGAAAGCACAGAGCCAGAGGGGCCTTTAGAGCCTCAGGTCCAAAGCCCTGCTTTTACAGAAGTAAAAGGTCCAGAGAGGTTAAGGAGCTTGCTCAAGTCCACACAGGCAGGCCGCCACAGGCCTGCTCCTGATCTAGGCTGTTCCTGGAAGCAGGGTGGCTGCTGCAGGAGACAATCCATGCTGGCTTGGAGAACTGGGGAAGTTGGTCACGATGCTGTGATGCAATTGACTTCTACCTCCACCCCCCCATTCATTGTTTCCTGCTGCCGAGAAGTCAGCCCTGGGGTGGGGGTGGGTGCGGGGAATAGTGAAGGGAGGAGGGAAACGGTCTCAGTGAGGCCTATGGCTGAGTCCTGTGGCTGCCTCTGAGGAAGACAATGGTCAGTGCTCCCTAGCTGCTGACAGGGGCCTGGCCCAGTTAGCAGGGTGGGGTGTTACCGCCTCCCCGTTTCTGCCTGGGCCTTTGCTGCAGAGCTCTGAAAGCTCCCACTGCCAGGTGAAGAGTCCTAGAATCTTGCTCCCACACCCCTGGTGCCTGGGGGGAGGGGCCCGTGTTGCTAAAATTAGGAGAAATTCAAAGAAGGACTCCTTGGCTCCCCGGGAAAGGAAGAAGCCGCTGGCCAGGCTGAGCGAGGTCGGAACGGGCTTCTGTAGGCCGTGGTCCTGGTTCTCTTCAGCAGGCCCCTGCTGAGGTTCTCGCGGATAGCCCCTTCCAATCCTCTGAAATCCGGCCCCTGTGCTGCAGGGCGGGGGCGGAGGCTGCTGTCCCTGACGTTCACAGGGAGAGCCCAGCCCCAGCATCAGAAAGAGCAGAGGCTGGGGTCTCTGCTCAGAAATGCAGGGGATAGTGAGGAGTTTGGGGAGACTCCCCCCACCACCCCAGCAGATGGGATGTTTGTAGCTACCCCCAGGAAGAGGGTTGTGCGGAGCTGAATGACTGGGACACCGTGCCCGCCTCTGGCCAAGCAGCATGGGGACTAGGAAACTGAAACACCCGGTTTCTGTCCTGGGGGAGCCCAGACATGCAGTTGCACTTGACAGTGTAAGTGCAGCTAAGTTGAGTCTGGATAGAGGTTAAGAGCAGAGCTGGGAGCCTGGAAATTCCGTCAGCTTGTGCCCTAGCATCGTGGTGACAAGTAAGATCTGGAGGACGAGGCTCCGAGACCCGCTGGCTGTTTTGTTAATGTGGAATAAACCCAAACACTGAGAAAGTGTGCCTTCCCCAAGGCTGGCATAGGAGACAGGCCCTGGATCTGGCCGCCCTCCTTGACCAACAACCTCAGAACATCTGAGGGCGGATCGCTGAGGGAGCCAGCTGGTTTCTTACCCAGGGTGAGGCGCTGAGCGGTGGTGTCCTAGGCTGCTCCCTGTCCTCGCTTTCATCTGACACCCCGGCTTCTGGTGGCAATGAACCGGTGACTTCTGACACTCCTCAGGGTGCCATTCCTAAGCACCATGAAACGCTCTTTGGTTTTGATGAAAATTGTTGGGTTTGCCCTTATTTTTTTGTTCTCACCAGCTCAGGGCGAGGCAGGTGCTTTGGTCAGGTTGAAGCTGCTTGTGGGAAAGCCTGGGACCACGGGGCATGGCTTGGAATCGGGGGACCCAGGCGGGCAGCCCTCCCGACTCCTGTGTTCTCTCTCAGCAGATGTGCACCCCCAGCAACACGCCAGCCACGCCACCCAATTTCCCCGACGCCCTGGCCATGTTCTCCAAGCTCCGCGCCTCCGAGGGTCTGCAGAGCGGCAACAGCCCCATGGCGGCCGGGGCCTGCTCCCCACCTGCAAACTTCAGCCCCTTCTGGGCCTCGTCCCCGCCCAGCCACCAGGCTGCCTGGATGCCTCCCTCCTCCCCCACGGCCCACAGCTTCCACCACCTCCACCACCCACAGCCCACGTGGCCCCCCGGAGCGCAGCAGGGGGGTCCCCAGCAGAAAGCCATGGCCGCAGTAGACGGCCAGAGATGAGACTGGATGTCGCCCGGCACTAGGCTGGAGCTGGGGGCAGTCTGGGGTCGTGGGGACACAGGAGGCCTGCGGGGTGGGGGGGCTGGGGTGGGGGTTTCCTGAAGATCGCACTGGAAGATTTTATAAAAGAATTTTGGGGGGGCGGGGAGGGACAGTAAACTTCCTGAGCCACTTGGGTCCTTCAGGAGTTTCTCTTCAGGCAGGTTTTTTTTTTCTCTTTTTAATATATAACTATAATATATATGAATATATAAATATAACTAATGTATGTGAGATTGGGGCTGGCTGGCCTGGGGCGTTGGGGTCAGGGGGAGGGCTTTGCAGCCAGCTCTCCGACCTCCGCCCCAGCCCCAGGGCAGGCTCTTGAAAGCACGGTGTCTGCTGGCTGCCTCCTCTCAGAGGTCACACCTTCTGGAACAAGGAGAAGACTACCTTCCGCTTCACTCCAAGGAGTGGCTGCAGGAGGGAGGCTTCTTTGCCATTAGAGGCGTCCCTACCCCCAGTTGCTGGCTGGGGTGAAAGGCCCAGGCTCTGTGAGCGGTTTGCTTCTGCAGCCGCCCTGTCTCCTGTTGTGTCTGGGCCAAGTGGCGAGCTTGCCTTTGGGTTTAGTTCCTCAATCAATCGTCTCACCAGGGTGAAATTTTAATTTAAGAACTTAAAAAGAGACTTTTCTAACTTCCCTGGCTTGCGGTGCCTTTTTTTGCCTTGGTAGGAAAAGCTGTGCCCTTGGAAGAGGGGTGGTGGGGGACAGGGGACAGGCTCTTGCCCTGTGGCGTGGCTGGATGTTCAGATGGTAGCCAGACCAGGGGTCAGGCTTGGTCCCGCTGGGTGGTGTGGGGACCGAGGAAGGACAGGTGCTTAGTTACTGTGACCCTCTGTGCTACCCTCCCGCCTGGCTCATCACGGGCTCGCCCACAGGGCTCCGCTCTGGAGCCACTGCCTGTGTCTACAGTCGGGGTTCAGGCAGGGCTGCCCTTCTGCCAGGTGACCCAGACTGCGTCTGGTTGCTCCCATCTCTGCTGTTCCTGCCCTTGGCCTCCTTTGGGGTAGTGTGGCCATGACCCAAAGGTCAACCAAGGCTGTCAGGGAGCCCCAGAAACAGGGTGGGCCCCAAAGGGACCCTGTTTCTACTTTCCCTGAAGCTTCCAGGCATCAGAATTGAGGCCGGAGGCAGTTTCTGGCCCCGTGGGGCGCGTTCCCAGCTTCTCGGCGTGTGGTGGGCTCTCGTCTCCCTGGGCAGCGGGATGCTGCAGTGGACCCCTCTGTCCATCAGCACTGGGGGCCTGGTGGTTCCGGCCCCAGGTGCTGTGATGCTGGCCGGGCCCTGCCCCTGGGCATTGTCTTCTCCTGCTGGCCTGTGGGACTGTCCCTGTCCCTCTGTGTGTGATCATGTACTTTGAGGCTGGGTTTGTCCTTTCAGTTTTGTTTCCTGATTGGAAACCCTGAGGCCCCTCCCACCCTCACCCCTGCCCCCGGCCCACCTGTGCTTTCCCAGGCTGGAAGGGGAAGCCCCTCTGGGCACGTGCGTGGGTGATGATGCTGGAACCCAGGCTGGGTCCACCACACGTGGTGGGTGCAGCCTGGTGAGGGCCAGCGGCCGGGCCCAGGTTTGGTGTTGGGGGAGGTTACTCCTTGTCCTGTGGTGGTGAGTGAGGCCTGGGTGCAGAGGGCTGCCCTGTTCCTGCCAGTGCTCCTGCCAAGCCGGTGAGTCTGGATTCGGGGCCCTTCTGACATCTCCAGGAGGGTGAGAAAAATGGGAGCCCGATCGGGGAGCACAGGAGGGGCTGGGGCTGGCCAGGTACCTGGTACGGGTGCTGTCCCCTCCCCAGGGACCCCAGGGGAAAGGAGGGGGAAGCCCCTCCCACAGGGAGCACCTGCCTTGCCCCATAACACCCCACCCCCTCCTTTGCCCACGGGATGGGGACTGGGGAGAAACCCTTTCTTTTCTGGGCTGTTTCCTGCCACATTTTCCTTTCCTGTGTGATTCTGTCACCCTCTCCCCTCACACCTTAAAGCCCGCCCCCTGCCCCAGACACCCCGTTCCCACATTGAGGGACAAGAGCGACTGGGGGTGGGGGCAGCCCCACCTTTCAGGAGGGAACCCATGAGAACAGACCCAAAGGCAGAAAACAGCTTCGCTGACTTTCTCAGAGAGGGGGGCAGCTCTGCCTTGTCCCTGGGGCTCCGATGGGGGTGCACCTCCTAAGCCCCACCACGCTTGTGGTCCTCTGTGCCCTCCTGCCTGCTGAGGCATTTAGCATAAAGAATTTGGGGGACAGCAGGGCGCCCTCTTGCCTCTTGGGGGACAGGAGGCTGCCTGGCCGCACACTTTGCTCTAGTTTGTGGGATTGGAAGGAGAGGGAACACAGAAGCACCCGGCCCTCCTGCCTCTGCAGCAGCCACTCCAGTGCCGTCTGCAGAGGACTGCGGACCTAAACCTTCCCAGGTGGCTGGTGGCATCGCCCCACCCCCACCCCCAGGGCCAGCAGCAGGAGAGGAGCTGGAAGCTGCCCTCACCTGGGCTCCAGGGTACAGCTTGCACGTGGATGCTGCGTCCTGCCCGCTCCAGGGGCTCCAGGGAGCAGGGCCACCCTCTAGGCTAGTCTCCCTGGGCAGGAGGGCCAGCTCACCACTCTGTGCACACTGCCCAGCCCCAGCGCCCTCGGAGGATGCCTTGATCTGTTCGGGGGACCCTGGTCTAATCCTCAGGCTATAAGCCAGACCCCCTAGACCTGGGGGCAGCCTGGAGACCCCCGGCCCCCAGCAGCCCCTCTCACTCTGTCTTCCTGAGGCAGGAACAGAGAAGCCGGGGCTGCTTCGTAAACGTTTTATTCATCACTGTGCTCAGGGAGCAGTGGTGGACCGAGGCCCCCGGGTGGGCTCCTCGAGCCCCTCCCCTGGAGGCATGTCCATGGGCAGCCCCAGCTCTGCTGCCGTCTCGGGGCTGGATGGGTGGGCCACGCTCGTCTGGGCAAGGCGCCCCTGGGAGGAGACCGGTCTGTCTGTCCATTGATGAGAAGGAGCTGCGAGACAGGAGGGGCTGAGAGGCCTCCGCCTTGCTCCCCAACCCCCCCAGCTTGCCCGCACGAAGGCCAGGGGAGTGGGCAGGGGACAAGATGCTGGAGAGGGGACCTGCCCGCAGCCCGCTGTGCTGGGCAAGTCCTCGTGGGACCTCCCAGGCAAAGCTCCCTTACGATTGGAGTGAAAAATACACAAGCCCTCCGTCAGGGCCAAGAGCCAGCCATGGGCCAGGGGGCTGGAGGGGCGAGGAGGGGGCGTGGAGGAGGAGAGGCCGCCAGAGGGACATCCTGCCCAGAGGGACGCTACCTGGGGCGCTGCCGGCCAGCATCTGAGCACTCTGAGGCCGGGACTGCGGCCTCTGCGCGTGGGGCCGGGCCGTCCTGGCCTTGTGCTTGGTAGGCCTCAAGCCTGACGGGGCAGTGGAGAGAAGGGTCGGTTCTGAGACACTGAGTGAGAGCCCTGAGGGGACCCATGGGGACCTGTGGGGAGGGGGGTGAAGGCTGCAGGGCTGCTGGTCACAGCTGGCCAGAGCTGGGCTCCTCCTCAGTCTGAATTCATGGACATGCCCCTCATACGCCCTTCATTCACTCGTGTGTCCATTGGTCCGTCCACTCCCCCAGCCCCCCACTCAGGTGTCCTCTGAGGATCTCCACGCCGGCCCCGGGCCAGGCGCTGGGTGAGTTCTGACCCCGAGCGAGGTGCACACACAGTGGGGAGACCCGGTGGGAAGTGAGAGAGAGCACCCTTCAGGTGTGGGGACCCGCAGGTGGGCTTTCAGGAGACTGAGAGTCACGGAGGGGTGGGGGACTCAGGAGGGGGCATTATGTGGCTGTGGTGAACTGGGGACGGGCTGAGGCAGGAAAGATGGAGGCGGCAAGAGAAGATGGGGCCACGGCATCCCGGCTAATTGGGTGCGACTGGGCAGCCGTCAGCCACTGCACACGGTGGCCTGGCTGGGTCTTTTGGAGTCAGGGAGCGGGAGAAGCAGGCAGCCAGGGACCCCAAGAAGTGCCTGGCTTTCCGGGAGCCGGATGGATCCTGTGGGGCCCGAGCAAGAAGGCTGAGGGGTGGCGGGGCCGCCGGGACACTCACTGTCTTTGTTGGCAATGCCTGGCAGCCTTTTGTCCATCCGTCCCTTGTAAATATGTCCATCCAGGCCCAAGATATCCACCTCGTCGTGCTGTGGAGGTGGCCGGGTGCCCATTACCGTGTGGCACCCACGGCTTCCCCTCCCGTCCTGCCTCATGCGGGCCTGGGACAGAGCACGGTCCTCTCCTGATGCCAGCACCCAGGGGTGCTCAGCACCCTCCTGGGGGCCTTGGGGTGAAGGGAGGTGGAGAGGCCATCATTCTCTGGTGGAGGTGGCCTCGCCAGGTGGGCAGGGGGCAGTCTTCCCGGCCAAGGTGAGAACCTGAGGCTTTTCATTGGGTCTGATTAAGAAACCGCCTCAAGGCAGAAGGCCAAGTGCGGTGACCCCTGGTGGTTTCCCCAGAATGAGTTGAGAACCTGGAGTCACATCAGGGCCCCTCATCCCTGGCTGCCCGCAGGCAGCACCCCGACCTTCATGGCGGTCTGGACCTCCTCGTGGGGGTACAGGGCCTGCGGCAGGTGCTGCGGGCGACTGCGGCGGTAGGGGTAGGTGAGGGTGTGGCTGCCCCCGCAGCGCCGCGGCACCGTCCAGTAGGTGTAGTTGGCCACCTCGGGCACCCTGCGACGAAGACAGCACAGTCACTGGGGCACATTCGTGGCGGGGGACAACGGCCGGAGGGAGGTGGGGCTGCTGCCTTTAGGGGTCTCTGGGAGCCAGGAAAGGAGGGGGCGGGGCCCGCACAGGCGTGTGACTGAGCAGCGGGGCTTCCGCGGGGCTGACCCCTCTGCCGGGGCGGGCAGAGCTGGACCACCCAGGGCCCAGCCCACCGTCCTACCGTTTGTAGCACGGGTGGCTGAGGCACTGGGCCTGCAGCAGCTCGCGGATCATCTGGCTGCTGGCCTTGACCGAGCCCCCGAAGTGGATCTGCACCTTCTCGATGTCCATCAGCATCTTGGAGTGCATGGTGCGCAGGCGCCCCACGCTGCGCTCCGTCTGCGCCAGCTCAGCCCCCCGCAAGGCAGGGCCGCCGGGCTTGAGGCTGCGGGCGCGGGCACAGCGGAGCGTGAGGCGGCCTCACCGGCTCGCTCTACCCTTTAGCCACCCCCGTTTCTGCAGGGCCCTGTGTGGGCAGCGGCCCTCTCCACGGTCCCCAGGGGACCATGGCCACACTTGCAGGGACAGTCTCCTGAGCTGGGACAGCGAGAGCCACACGGGGTGGTGGCATGGGCTTCTCCCTGTGCCCCACACTTAGCCCCGCATCCCCGGAAACCCTTGGGCTCCAAAGCCCAGTTTGAAAGCCATCCTCTCCGTTGAACCCCCCTCCTCAGGAGGTGGAAAGGCTGCAGGGGGTGGGCAGGAGCCTGAGGGAGTGTGAAACAGCCCCCCACTCACTGAGCGACCCTCTGGCTGAACGAAGCCAGTCCCGCACCCCATGCCGGGGCTGCTGAGAGCTGAAGGATCTGGGGTGCAAGGAGGGACCTTGGCAATGCCCCGCCGGGGACCCAAAGGCAGGTGGGTACTAGTCCTCCGATGCTCATGTGTGGGGAGGGCTGGCACTGGCTCAGAAGTCACTCTAGGGGCCCCAGTGTCCCAGCCGTGAGGAGCCCCCCATTCTTGCCGGTCTCTGCCCTGCTCCCCACCCCTCAGCCTTCCAGGACTCTGCCCACCGCCCGTACCTGCGGCTCTGCTGCCGGACCTGCTCCAGTTCAAAGATGGTGTAGGGGCGGGCGGAGCGGTGGCCCGGCAGGGATGGGCCCACAGGAGTCACAGGGATGATTCTGGGCAGGGACAGAGAGAAGCGGGTGTGTGAGAAATCCCACCGTCCAAGTCCACCGCCCGCTCCCCCACTTCTGGTGTGAGGGGGCCTGGGGGAAGGACCAGGGTGGGCAGCGGTCCAGGCGTGCGGGGCCGACCCATGATGGCGAGGAGAGGACAGGAGTTGGAGGTGTCAGGGAATGGAGGCCATGCTGTGCCACCCCCATACGTCCACCAGCCGGGATAGGCCAGAGGTGGGCACTCACTGTCCAGTCACAGCTGTCTCCAAGGGACGGTCACATGACAGGCAGTGGAAATGTGCCAAGAGCTGCCTGTAAGAAATGGTACACACAGGGGTGAGTGGCCTGCCCAGAGGGTCCACAATGGCAGAGGTGGGAAACGCACCTCCAGGCCAGCTGGAAGCTCAGGTTACCGGAGGCCGCTCCCGGCCCTGCTCCCCAGGAACTCACCAGCTCCTAGACGTGCCCTCTGTTGGGCACACATCCAGCCCCCGCCCCCACCCCGCCTTGTCCTAACCGGGCCCTGAGGGGTGTCCTATGTCGACCTCGGGGGCCCTCTGGTGGCCAATAATGGAAATCATGGGATTCAAGCTGCCCTGGGCCAGATGCCCCAGGAGCGGTCTCCGCTCTGGGGACTGGGGACCCCTCCCTGTGTCCCTGTCCCCCTGGCCCGGAGTAGCACACCTATACTCGGAGGGCCGCAGCCTCCCTCTGCTCCCCTTTTCCACTGTCATAGGAAGCGACCTGAGGTAGCAGGCCTTTTTAAGCTCTAAACGCTGGTCACTCGACTGTAGGCCAGTCCCAGCAAGATCAGTCATTCCCCCAGACCACCCCCTGTGCTGGCCGGCGCTGTTCACCTGGGGACCCCCAGCCCCCCACTTGCCCTCCCCCTGCAGAACGGGCAGCCTGCCTGCGGCCTTGGGGGCCTCACCTCCGCATGGCGGCTGCCTCATCCGCCTGGTAGAGTGGGGAGCGCTCTCTGAGCTGCTGCCGCAAGGATTTCCACCGATCCTCCAGCAGCTGCTTCACAGGGTCCAGCTCTAGGCGGTCCAGCTGCGGGCGGGGCCCGGGTGAGCTCTAAGGAAGCGGGCGGCCTCTCCCCACGCAGGGCGCGTGCGCACGTCTCCCGGCCCCTCACCTTGCTGTCCATCTCCGCCAGCAGCTTGTCCAGCATCTTCTGCCAGTCCTGCTCCTGCCCGCTCATCTTGGCCACCAGCTCCTGCATCATGCGGTTCAGCTGCTCCGTGGTGGCGTCAAACTGCACGCGACTCACTTTGGACGCCAGGGCACTCTTGTCGGCTTTCTGCAGGGAGAGGGAGGAGGCTCCCCAGTGGGGGGCGCCTTGGAGGGGCCCCATTCCCCTGCGGTTCCCCCATCCCCACCCCGCGAGACCTCCCTGGGCCTTTACCACGTCAATCTCCATCTCCAGGTGCTCCCTGTTGGCCTTTTCCTTCTGGAGCTTCTCCAGGCCCTGGTACAGCACCTGGGAGGTCATGGAGAACATGGAGCAAGGAGCTGATTGGCAGCGGTGGCCAGGGGGCGGGGCCACCCCATCCCGCCCTTGGCTCCGCCCCCAAACCCGTGTCCCTGCAGGCCCCTCACAGCGATGTCCTTTTGCTTCTGCTGATGGTCCTCGATGAGGTTGCTGGTGGTGATGTTGAGCTTCTCGCAGTCGCCCTGCACCTGCAGGATGGCGCTCTGGACGTGGCCCAGCAGCTCCTCATCCTGCCGCAGGAGGGACAAGGGCAGGCTCCCTGAGGCGGCTGGGGCGCCCCCTGCAGGGCGGTTGTCACCCTCCCCCCACCCCGAGTTGGCCCTCAGAACATCACCCAGCAGACGGGCCAGCTTCAGGCCCCCAGCTCCTCCAGTTCCCCACCGGCCATGGGGAAGCTCTCTGCTCTTTCCCCGTGTCCACCCCAGGAGACACGAGCTTCCGTCTCTTGCCCCCACCAGCCCATGGCTGAACCTAAAATCCAGGGTCCCAGAGGCAGGACACGGGGTCCTGGGGCTGCTTCTGCCCACCAGCAAGCCTGTCCTTTGGAGGGGAACTGGGAGGGGCTGGTATGAGGGAGTCTCTGGTTCCTAAAGCTATGCCAGTGTCCCCAAGGTGTGTGAATGGTGCTGCTCCACCCCTCAGTCCATGGAGTCAGCTCTACCCTAGGGTCCCCTGTCCCCAGACCTGGCTCTGCCTCTGCCCTCGCTGGGGCCCTATGGAGGGACCGGGGACTCTTGTGGGCTTGCTAAAGGGCTCCACTATGGAACACTGACCCTTAGGCCCGTGCACCACCCCCCTCAAGGACTCTGTCAGCCACTCCACGTCCTGTGGGCCCCTGGGCAGTGGCTGTCCCCAAGGGGCTGTGTGCGGCTGCGCTGGGACTTACCTGGCTCTGGAGCTTGGCTTTCTTGGAGGGCCGGGAGGCAGCCAGGTTGTTGACCAAGTCCTGTAGCTGCTCATAGCGCTGCACCAGCATGCTGACCTGATGGCTCAGGTCCAGGCTGCAGGCTGGACAGGTGGCCTCGGGCCTAATCTCGCCGGGTGTCAAGGTTGTCAGGGTCTTCTGAGGGGCCATGCTCAGGGACAGCAGCCTGGAAGATGAGGCCAGCATGTTCTCGATGATGGTCCTGAGCTTATCTAACTGGGTGCAGAAGACAAGGCAGGTGCAGGGCCGTGAGCCCTCCGCACAGTGACTGCTGACATGGGTCTCCTGCCCCACCCCGACCCGCCTGCCACGACGTGGGGCGTTGCCACAGCCTCAGCCTCAGTGGCGTGCAGAGAATGTGGCACACAGGAGGCACTCGGCATCTGCCTGTTAAATAGTGGCCAGAGTTCTCATGGAGGGCAGCATTCACCATGAATAAAGTGCTAACAGGAGGGACCCTTCTCCAGCCAGCCCATTGGTGCAATGTGAGGACTACATCCTCTAGTGAAATCCTAGAGTGGTGACAGCGATTAATGTAGTCAGTCCACAGACACTTAGAAGTCCCTGATGACACACAGTCACGGTTCCAGGCCCTGGGGATGTGAAGGGGGGGGGCTCACACATGTTCTGTCCTCCTCTTGCATGTAAATAACTAACAGTAAGAGAATATGTTAAGGGGAAGCCGGGATGGCTCAGTGGGTTAAGCGCTCACTTTGCAGCCCCGGGGATCAAGGATTGAATCCCAGCCCCGGCCCGTGCGGACCCATGTGCTGAACTGGGGAGTTCCCCCAGTTCAGTTCTCTCTCTGTCTCTGTATCTCTCTCTCTATCAAAAACAATAAAATAAAATTTAAAAATCAGATATTGTTTAAAAAAAAAAGAATATGTTAAGTGCTGCCACCACTCCAGGGGTGTCTCATGGTCTGGGTGGGAACAAACTCCCTCCACTGGCCCTCCTACTCTCTTCTGTTTCCCACGGTTCTAGTTCGTCCCCACAAATAATTGGTCCCAGATAGGCACCCGATTCAAGGGCAGCCAGTCCCTAGACTGGCCAAAGATCTGCAATGTGTTGCCTGGCTCAGGGAGAGGGACCCCTCTCTTGGAAGTATGTGACGTTGCAGGGGCCAGGGCAGCCGTTCTGGACCATGGGTGAGAGATAAGAAAGCTGATGAGAATAGAAATGGAAGATGCGAGGGCAGTTGAGAGAGGTGGATAAGGAAAGAAACTGTACCAAGGTACAGAGAGAAAGACAGGGAGTGGCTCAGACGAGCCTGCCCCTGGGCCCGGGAGTTCTGCTTTTCCAGCTTCCTGTACATGGACATACTCGCAACGCAGAGCCTTGTCCCGAGCTCAGTGTGCACACGTTGCTTGCAACCCGAAAAGCCCATCAGAGGGCCCTGGGATAGAGGGCAGGTTAGTTTTCTCTAGAAGACAGGAAGACGCTACCCAGACTACGAGCATTTCAGTGGGGTCGGCAAGAGTCAGCAGCAGCCCTTGTGGTGAATGAGAGCAAGGAGGCCGTTCCAGGAAGAGGAGCAAAGCAGCAGAATGTTCAGGAAAGGTAGGAGCCCAGGCAGCTGGAGATCCGTAGCTGTGGAATGCAGTTCCTTAAAGATGCTGCCCACAGGAAGTCAGGCTGCCCAGCAGGGAGGGGACCTCTCTCCCAAGTGTGGCCACAGAGGAGCCCTGGAGGTTGCTAAGCTCAGATGTGCACTTGGGGGTGGCAGGTGACACACACACAACAGTTCTGGGGCGTCTCGCACTCAGAGGCTGCTGACTTGAGCCTCCTCGGCTCAGGGGCTTTTCCTATCTGATCCTTGTGTGAGAGCTCAGAGGGCTGTGCCCTGGCCAGACAGTCATTGCTGGGAACATTCTGAGGTGACCAAAGAGAGCATCAGCCAAGATTTAAAGGCAGATACTTTCAAGAGAGTGAAGAGACAACCCACAGAACGGGAGAAACTATTTGTGAATCACACTTCAGAGGAGAATCTAGTATCTAGAATGTATGAGGAACTCTCACAACTCAACAATAAAAAGACAAACAGCCCAATTTTTAATCATATATCAAATAAGAATCTAGTTTCCAGAACGCATGAGGAACCCTTACAACTCAACAATAAAAAGACAAATAGCCCAATTTTTAAAAGGCAAAGGATTTGAATAAGCATCTTTACAAAGGAGATTTAAAATGGCCAATAATCACATGAGAAGATGTTCCATGTCATTAGTCACTAGGGAAATACAAACCAAAACCACAATGAGATGCCACTTGACACCCATCAGGGTGGCTAGCTTTCGCAGCCACTTTGGGAAACAGTTTGGCAGTTGCTCATGATGTTAACCATAGAGTTTCCATGTAAATCAGCAATTCCACTCGTAGGCGTACAACCAAGAGAAATGAAAACATATGTCCACACCAAAACGCTCACAGCAGCATTATTCAGAACAGCCCAAAAGGTAGAAACCACTCCAATGTCCTTCCACGGGTGAATGGCTAAACAAAACATGGTCTAGAGCCATACAATGGACTATTGTTCAGTCATAACAATGGATGAGATCCATGCTGTAACATTAATGAACCTTGAAAGAAGCCAGATACGAAAAGCCACATACTGTGGGAGTCCATTTATAAGAAATGTCCAGAAGTGGTGAGTCCACAGACACAGGAAGCAGTTAGTGACGGCCAGGTGCTGGGGGGATGGGAGGGATGGGGGCGACTGCTAACAGGGACCAGGTTTCCTTTGGGGATGATGAAAGTTTTGGAATTCGATGGTGGTGATGGCTGCACAACTTTGTAAATGTACTAAGAACTGCCTTGTTCAGTTTCAAAGGGTGAGTTTTATGATGTGTGAATTGTATCATTTTAAAAGACAGGGGGAAAGCAGACTTGGTGGCAGGAGGACAGGCCTTGAAGGTGTGCCCTTCCCCTTGTGCACCTGCGGCCTCAGAGTTGGTTTTGGGTCAGGAGAGGCTGCGCCCTCAGTACAGTCACCCCGCGACATGCACACAGAAGGGGGAAGAAAGCGGGGCTGATGAGTGGTGGCAGGGCTGCCTCCACCGCCATCCACGGCCACCTCTGAGAAGGGCCCTGGTCCCTCCACTGAAAGGTGTGGCATCCTCACCTGATCCTGCAGGTAAAGGGATGCTTCGGAGACCGAATGTTCCATGCTGACCTTGCCTTGCTCCTGGCTGTCCCTCAGCTCAGACAGCTCCTTCTCAATGTCAGCCACCGTGACTCTGTGTGCACAAGAGATGGCCTGGCCCCCCTGCCAGTCCAGGGGCCCCGGGCTCCCCACCGCGGTCCCCAGCTGAGCTCCAGCTATCCGGGTGGGAGGAGGGTGGACCAGGGCTCTCTCAGTCCCTTCAGCAGGCTGTCTATGGGGCCCAGTGCCCTGCCTGTCCCCGAGGTGGGTGCCCAGTGAGACCTGGCCCTGCAGAGAGCGAGCTCTGAGGGGCTCTCGCAAGCGCTTTCCTCCAGCCCCCAAGTGGGGACAGAGTCCCGAGAGCTTTTACTTATTTTTTGGCTCTTCCAAGCCCTGCAGATGAACTGCCTTAAGAACTTGGGGGACTCCCTCTCGCAACTTGAACTAGAGGTGAGCAACCCGACAAGCAGATCCGGGGGCTGCCCTCCCCTCCTGGGCTGAGAAGACGTGGTGCCAGGGCAGCGGCTGTACCTGAGGATGCCCAACTGCAAGCCTAGGTGGCCAGCTTTCATCTCCTTCCCCAGATCCTGATGCCCTTCCTCCTCCAGGAGCCTCTGTATCCTCTCCAGCTATGAGCCCCAGAAGAGGAGAGTCAGACAGCACTTGACGGGGCCTCTGCAGCCCCAGCGAGCCCCTTCCCCACTCCCCGACCCCAATCCAACCCTCCAACCAGAACCCAGGTCCCTTCCCGACACCTGGCCACCTGCCAACGCCGTGGATGCAGGCGGCTGGCATGAAGAGGGCCTTGCCGTGACCACTGGCCCCAGACAGCCCCCCCACACTGGGCCCCAAGGGTGCTCTAGTGACAGTGGGTTTTGCTGGAAATTGCTCAGCTGCATCTCAACAGTTTTGGGCGTCAGGTTTCCAATCAGGAAATGAACAGGGAGGTGTCTGAGCTGCATTTCCTACCTGATGGGATTGTAAAGATGCAGTGAGGTGATAATGTAATGTGAAAGGACCGTGCAGCCCATCACAGTATAAAGGACAAGTGGGGTCACTGGCCTGCGAAGGCAAAGCGGGCTGCAGACCCCCCTTTCCTTACTTTTGCTCTTTCCTGCCGCACATCCTTGGCCAAGGTCTTTATGGTCTTCAGCTGTTCCTGCAGGTCTGGTGGTATGGTCTTTTGGACTATGGAAAATGGAGGCCGGAGGGTCAGAAGGGTCAGATCTTCGGTGGTCCCCTGACCCCCACTTCCAGACCCCACAATGAAGCTACCCAAGAGACCACAGGACTAAGGGGTGGGGCTGAGAAGAAAGGGGAAAGGACTGTCCCTAGCCCGTAAGAAATCCACCTAATGCTTCATGCCCTACAGAGCTTTGAGACCATTGCCCACAATTTCCACCCAACTCTAAAATCTTATTCTCTGAACCTCGAGTTGTGGATGGACAAAGGTTAAGTTTAATTCATCAGCAGTCTCCCTTCCCTTCCCGGCCCACTCCAATGCTATTGTTTTCCTTGCCCCAACATTATCCCCAACTGCTATTCAGAGAGCCTGACCAAGGCCTAAGAATCTGCCTTATGGCTCTCCTGAGGCTCCTTCGCTCCGAACTGGTTTAATTCCATCTTTTGAACCCTGAAGGCTCTAGGAGAACCCAGAAAGGCCAAGAATGGACATGCTGTTCTCTCAGGGACTCAGGAAGGAGGCCCACTGCCAGGAGTTGAAGCCAGGATGTGAAAAGGATGAAACTTAGAACAAAGACAGTGCCCTCTACTCCACACAGAGGGTACCCACCCATCACTGAGAGCAGGTACTGGATCTTCTCCAGTTCGGTCTGGCCAGCTTTCTCCTCATCCAGTTCTTTCATGTTCTCCTTGAGCTCCACATAGAGGCCGATGAGCTCTCCCACCAGACGGAACGTTTCTACTGCTGTGGGGAAGCTAGGAGCCAATTTATCCAGTGAGTCGTGTCTCTCACTCTGGGTATCAGTCTTTTCTGGTGACACTTGAGAGTCTGTACTGAGAGAGGTGGCCTCTTGGCTTGAGGTCATCTCAATAGAAATATCAGATTGCTTTCGGTCCGAATCCACTTGGATATACTGGTCTACACCTGGGTACCCTGAGCCACGAAGACCACGGGAGTCACGCTGGTCTGCACTTAGGTATGCCTGGCCGTACTGGTATGGCCCAGGTAATATAAAAAGCTGTTGAGATGAGAGTGCAGATTGCACACCTGTGCCTAGTGGTATTGGGCCACGCTGGTCTGTGCCTAGTGGTATTGGGCCACGCTGGTCTGTGCCTAGTGGTATTGGGCCACGCTGGTCTGTGCCTAGTGGTGCTGGGCCATGCTGGTCTGTGCCTAGTGGTGCTGGGCCACGCTGCTCTGTGTCAGAAGGCATCAAACTTTGCTGATAAGTTTCTATTGGTACCAAACCCTCTTGGTCTCTACCTGTTGGTGTCAAAACTTGCTTGTCTAGGAGTGGTGACACCTGGCCATGTTGATCTCTGCCAGGCAGTACCAAACCATGCTGATATGGATGTGGTGATATAAAACTTCTAGAATCTGTGTGGAATGTTGGAAAGCCCTGAACCTCTGTGCCTGATGGTACCAAGCCTCGCTGATAGGCCGCTGGTTGCCTCCAACCATGCGGATACATTCCAGGTACGACCAAACCACGTGGGTATGCACCAGGAGGCACCAGACCAGCTGGATACATACCAGGCTGAAAAAAGCCACGTGGATATATGCCAGGCTGTACCAACCCACGCTGACCTGCACTAGGTTGCATCAAACCAGGCCAACCTGTGCCAGGCTGCACCAAACCTCGCTGATCCATTCCAGGTTGCACCAAACCACGTTGATCCATTCCAGGCTGCACCAAACCAGGCTGATCCATTCCAGGCTGCACCAAACCAGGCTGGTCCATTCCCGGCTGCACCAAACCACGCTGGTCCATTCCCGGCTGCACCAAACCACGCTGGTCCATTCCCGGCTGCACCAAACCACGCTGGTCCATTCCCGGCTGCACCAAACCAGGCTGGTCCATTCCCGGCTG
>PVKE010006916.1:0-52551 GCA_004027555.1 Craseonycteris thonglongyai | reverse complement strand
AAAAAAAAAAAAAAAAAAAAAAAAAAAAAAAAAAAAAAAAAAAAAAAAAAAAAAAAAAAAAAAAAAAAAAAAAAAAAAAAAAAAAAAAAAAAAAAAATGAGTCCAAAAATAGAAACATGATGAGAATTAAAGATGCAGCCAGAAATAAGATATTAAATCATAATCAATTTAATATGTAGCAACATCAGAGCAAGACAAAAAGGTAATCTAGAAGATTACTCAAAATTTTACTGAGGACCCAAATGACATTACAGATCACGAAAGCATTATGCACTGGGAAGAATGGCTTGCTTCATTCTTCATTCAGTCATGCAGCAAATATTTTGTTGAGTTCTGCTATGTACCAGACTGTAGTGATGGTACTGTGGAGAAAAAAAAAAAAAATTCCTGCCTTTGGCACATACATTAAAGTGGAAATAAAATACAAAATAAGTCAGGGAGATGAGAAGTGCCTGTCAGAAAGCATGTCTTTTTGTATTTTACATGGGATGACTGAGTGTGGCTTGACTGTAAGAAAAAGACATGTGAGCAAAAATACGAAGAAAGCATTCAAGGTAGACAGGACATCGGGTATAAAAAGCACTATAGTGGAAACTTACTGAACATGCTCAAACATCAGCAAGGTCACATGGTTGGGAGGAGATTAAGAGAAAGACTAGTAGAAGACAATGTCAAAGAAGTAAGACAGCCAGAATTGATCATCCTTCTCAGCCATTATAGAAGCTCTTTGGGGAAAGATGGGGAACATCAGAAAGGTTTGAAAAGAGAAGCAATGTAATCTGATTTATGCTAAATAAAAGTACCTTTATAATTGGGCTGAAAATAATATACTATAAGCAAGAAAAAAAAAGCAAAGATATTAAGTAGGAAACTACATAAGTAATCTAGGTGGAAAATAAAGATTGTTTGGACAAGGATGATAATCACGAAAGCTATACAGATGATGGAATAAACAGAGTTTGCTCTTAGATTCAGAGGTGTAATATAAGAGAATGAGATGAATCAAAGATAACTCCAAGTGTAGCCTGAACAACTAAAATAACACATTTATTTGGGAATATATTAAGTTTATGATGACTATTAGGCATCTCTATGGAGATGTTTAATAGGCAGCTGATAAACAAATCTGTGGTTCACACAGATAAACAGGTAGGTAGAGATTTGAAGACATAAATGTGTAGTTGGTTTACAGTCTTTAAATGATAGTACCAGGGTTATGATTTTAGAGAAAAAGGTTCCCTGGGACTTCAGCATGTTAAGCTCCAGAAGATGAAAAGCAAATGGCAGAAGTAGAAAAGGGTAGAATTGAAATAATAACCAGGTAACAATAATGTTTCAATAAGGAAAGATTTTCAATTTCAAATACGGTACATAGGTGGGCAGATAAATTTTTGCCTCCACTGTAATATTTTTTTGTTACATTAGACCAATCTGGACATAACTGGTTCCGTGTAGTCACATGGTATCTCCCTTCTGTCGTTCTTGATCTTGCAAACACAGATGCTTACATTTTTCACCCAGTGCATGTTGAGATGTAAGAGTGTTGAAACGTTTTGTTCAAAAAATCTGCTGTTATTAAATTCTTAACAGCAGAAAAGGTTCCTCCAGTTGAAATTCATTCACAAATGAATGCAAGCCATTTGTGGTGGTCACTATGTTGATGTGAGTACAGTAAGACACTGGGTAAGATGGTTCAAAGATGAAGTGGGCCAAGCAGATTTGAGTGACAAACCACAAAGTGGAAGGTCTCTGACTGCAAGGGATCAGCTTCATCAGGATGGCAGAAGTGTACTGAAATATACGGTGGAAAAATAATTATGTAGCTTTGAAAATAAATGATGTAGGTATATTTCTTTTTATTTATTTTATTAAAATAGCTTTTCCCATTTATTTTCTATTTAAGTGCAAGCAAAATTTATCAGTCCACTCTCATACCACTTACGGGTCAACTAGGATGATCAAATAAGAAATTATGATACTTTTCCTTATGGCATTATGAATTTTTAAAGTATGATAAAGTTTCTCACTTGAGAATCTTGAATTAGTTGTGCCATCAGTGCAATCAGTGATGTATATATACATATGTACTCTTTTTTTCCCCCACGTAAATTTATTCTAACTTAGGGATTTATTTTGAAATATAATAACAATTTAAGGTTTAAAATCATCTCCCAAAAGTTTCATAACCTAAAGTTCTCTAGTAATCACTACATTATATAACACAATACCCTTAACTAAGAATGACACCTAATATAGAAAATTTCACTTCTAAATTGTTACTATTACAACCCACTCAGAATGCTGATTAAATAAATACTAGGGGAGACATAAAAGAACTATATTAAGTTCTATGCTGTATAGTCTCATATTTATTTAAAAATTAAAAATTTTATTTTAAGAACGAAGAAACTGGACCTCAAAGGGGCAAAGCCATTTCTGTTGAGTACGATTGTGATCTGCCCACCTCCAGGTGTTTATGGCTCCTAAGTTCTTCTTTCTGGGGCACCATCCACTCTCAATGGTGAAAGTAATGAGTGATGAAAACTTCTAACACTACCTCAAGCAGTTAATATTTGATGGGGAAAGGGGTGACCAGGAATTCTTTTGAGAATTTAATGAATCTCCCTGCAGAAAAATGTACAAAACTCACAATTTTATATAAAATATGAACTTGGCACCTCCAAATGCACGTTAAGTAAGAAATCTCATTTTTAGGGAGCATTTTACAATACAAGTCTATGATTTTCTTTCTCCTCCTCAACAACCCTGTAAGGAAGGATCATGGTGGTGTTCTCATCTAGCAACAACAAAAAAATATGAGGCAAAATATTAAGTGATTTTTTTAAAGTTCATGCATTAGAAATTGTTTGAACACAGGTACTGACTATAAATTCTTTGCTCTTTCATGAATGCCAGGTTGCCAGGCATGCACAAAATTATTTTATTACTAACTAGTTTTCACTGTAAGAAAATTATCTGGATCTAATTTTGTAAGGTTTTCTAGAAATTGTCTTTAGGAGTTTTAAAACATATATCTCCAAAGGCCTTTTCATTCCTTTGTTGCCCATTTCTGCCTGGGTGGCAAATGTTTTTTAAATGAGTCAATTGTCTGCAGCTAGCTAAATGGGGCAGTAGCCATTCCACTGCAGACAGAGCAATGCACGCTCTATCTCCATCGCAGAAGAAGAAAATTGCATGGGCTATGAAGTGGGAAATGTTGCAGTAAAATGAAAAAGAAAGTGGTGACAAGAAAAAGAGTGACACAATATTTCAACAGCACATTTATTATTTTCAGAAGAACAGTTTCAGAAGTATAGGAATGTTTCATCAACTAAGTTGAATAAATTTCATTTAAATGAAATATTTAGTTTCTAATATGAAGTAGCTATTGTATCAATCATATTCCAAAGGATGTCATGTGGATAAATAGTGGCAAAATTTGATGTATGTCAAGATGAGAGAAGTATATGACTAAGAAATATTTGTAAAACAGATATAAGTGATATTATCATAAGTAAGGTAAACTTTAATTTGATTTAATGAAAAGACAACTACAATTAAATTTTAGTAGTGTGATTGGTAGAGATGTTATCTAAAGAAGTGAGAAAAAATGTACTTATATGAAAAGTTTATATTATTAATATTTTAAATGCCAATGTGGTATCAAAACAATTTGGAAGAGTTTTAGTGGAATTCAGAATGACAGTTCTTTTTGACAAATCTCAAATTGTCCAATTATCTCCATCACTTCTGCCAACTCAGAGGTCCAAGTTACTATATTTGGCCTGGGTGGGCATAACAGCCTTCTACTTTGTCTCCTGCCATCTAGCTCTGCCCTCGTTCCATCTATACTGCAATCAGAGTTATCCCTTTAAATAAAAATGTAATCATGTCAGTCCTTTCTCAAATCTTACACTGATTTCTGATTTCTTAGGGGGGTGGGAGACCAAAATTCTCAACATAGCGCCTCAGGCTCTGCAGCCTACCCTGCCTCCTTCTACCTCCCCATTCTCATCTCAAGCACACCCTACCCTATCCATGCTCTAGCTAGCATGCCCTCTTTAAATGCCTGAAGAGTCATGTTCCTTACAATTCCAGAGTCTGCATAATTTATGCGCTATGCCTGGCACAAGTTCTGTAACTTCCTCCCAGCCACTTATACATAATTAACAATTCTTGATTCTTAAGCTCTCACTAGAAACATAATTTTCTCAGGGATGTTTTTGTCATTTCCCCAGGTTAATTCATTTCTTCTTGTTGTTGCTATTATTGCATGTTCTTACAGATTCATGTCTCTCTCCATTGTGTATGCATGTATCTGTTTGTAATTATACATTCATACTTATGATTACTTGATTAATGTTCAGCTTCTGTCCCTATACTAACCTGGAAGTCCCCTACAATCTTAAGGTCTGTGATCATCTGTTATTGTTCACCATTTTATCTTCATCTTTGGTCATAGTACTGGAAACATCATAGGCATTCAGTATATATTTGTTTGACAAATGATAAAATTTTAATAAAAATGATAACTATACAATAAAAATTAAATTTATTTATTTTTTATTGTATTGTTTTTGACAGAGAGAAACAGAGCAAGGCAGAGAGAGAAGGGCACAGAGCAGTCTCCATAGTTGTACATCCTCAGTATTTTGACATGGCTTCATTTTGCATAGGTGGGTGCAGGGTTGCACAGGGCGAGAACCAGGCTGGGCCCTCCCATATGAGAAGCTCACCCTGGTGGGAACCAAACTAGGGACCTTCCACATGGGAAGCACATCACAGTTCAGTATTTGGGTTTGCACAGGCTGGAGATGGGATCCTGGGGCTGCTGCAAAACAAACGCTCAACCCACTGAGCCATCCAGCATCCCAAAATTTTTTTTTTTTTTAGGGTTTATATTTAGGTAAAATGTTCTCATATTCAAATAACATGGTTTATGTTCAGGTAAAATGGTCATTATATTTACTAAGAAATTATAGTTATAGTCTAAGAAATGTATAAAATACTCTTTTCAACACTTCTAATAAATAATTAGATACTAACATGAAATGCCTACGTACAGAAACTGGAGGTACCGAATTTACTCCCATCACAGAGAAAGTGCACAAGAAATTTTGCCTTTGATTTGTACCTTATGAATCAACGTCAGTGAGATACTTCCTACAGCCATTCAATCAAAAGCCTACTCAAAAAATAAAAAATCTTTTTTGTTTATGCTAAATTTAATGTATCATTTATGCTTGTTTCCAATAGTCAACACTCAAATTTTAGACCCTCACCCTACCCCCAGTTTCCCATTCTGTGTATTCCAGTGGCATTGCATGTTCTTGAGCCCAGTTACAACGTTTTCTTTACTTCTATCTATGCCTTCTATAACTCTGTCTCTCTATTATTTGCCAACTCCATCCTTATGAAATTTTCCTTCTACTTCCATTCATTAACTGAAAACTGGATCTATTTTTAAAACATTGCCTTTTTTCCAGGCCTCTCAGATATATTTCAGGCTTCCCACTAATGTTTATTCAAGCAATGTGATACAGTCATTGGTTCACCTTGGGAACCTAAATGAGTTCATCTATGTCTGGTTCTTAATACAGTTCCTAAAACATAATATTAGCATTTAAACAATTTAGAATTATATTATCATCCCAGAACATTACTATGTCACCCTCCTTATTATTGATGAAAATATTTTAAAAAATAAATAAAATAAAATAATCCTGATTCATTGAGACTAATATAATTTAGGTATATTATACTGTCTTTGTCCTTTGCTTTTAGCCACAGACATCGTAGTCATTAATTTATTCATTGAACCATTAGTATCTCTCTCCCTTACCCTTCTACCCCATCCCAATCTTCTTGAGAGACTTCACTATAACATTGGTTGACATCTCCAATAATTGAACTTGTCATTTCTTTAATGTATTCATTTTTAGTGGTATATTCTCATTCACAAATAATACTTGATTAGTGTTTTTGTGCAAGAATGTGCTCCTGGCATTTTTCAGAGAATTAAAATTGTATCAAATAATCCTCAGTCAATAAATTAGAAAAATGGAATAGATTATTATAATTCTCTTAAAATAATTTAACAGTCAACTGTAAGATATTTCTCTTTGAAGATACCTACTAATATAAAATCAAAAGCTAAAGTAGGAAAATGTGACATAAGGCGTCATACTTTAAGACTACTAGGAGTCAAACTTAAGACTACCAGAAACATTAAGAGCATGCAGGGGAATTATTAAGTCATGATCAAATAATTCAGACTAGTTTGTAGTTGCTGCCATGTTCTAAGTGTGTTTCATGGCAGTATCTACTGCTAACAGTGAGTCACCCTTAAAAATAAAATACATATTAATAGCCTTTTGGCTTCTGCTTATGATTTAGAGAGACAAAAATTTACCATATCTATTCTAAAAGAAAAATTGACCTACCAAATCACAACTTTTCATGAATTCATCAGAAATATGAGTTTGAAGGGTCCATAAAATTCTACTAGAATAGTTCTTGATAAATGCATTAATGATTTTCACTCTATTCAAGTCAAAGGACATCTTTTTTAATTTTTTAAAAATTATTTTCAAACACTTTTCTCTTGGCTTCATTACATTAAACTCCTAGTCGTTTTATCTCTTCTGACAATCCTCCGTTTCATTCAGTGGCATGCTCCTTTACCCATGCCACTATTAGTGTTTCTTGAGGTTTACATGGCGACCACTTCTCTTTTTATTTATTGTATACACTATAAAGTTCTCTTATTATTCTTATGAATTACTTCTAATCTCCATTGTCTTCTACTTGATAATACTTTACTCTATATCAAATTCCTATTTGAGATATCTTCATAGTGATTTCACATTTAACATATTCAAAACAAAGTTCCTTATCTCCACAAAACTTCTCATCTTCCCCCAAATTCATCCTTTACTGATTGTCACCATAATCGGTTCAGTTCTGCATTCCGGAAACCTAAGATTTCTTTTTGAACTCCTGAACCATCCAGTATACAATACTTTTTATCTTCAAAATATATCTCTATATTCATTGTGAAAACCACAGTTCATGCTACATCATCCCATCTTGATTGAACATCGTAATACTTTTTAAAAATCTGTCTTTCTTCAAAACACCTAATATCCATGCAGAGTCAGAAACTTTGGAACATATAGACTATATAGTGAAGATACGCTTTTTAAAAGAAGCAGGCATAGAAAATAGGGTAAGGGATAGAACAGGAGTTTAAAACACAGGTAAAAATTAAATTTTTTTTTCAACGATAATCACCAAATACAACTTAAAGCAATACTAATTAGTGGTTAAACCATCATTAAGGTTGTTGATTGTATTTTTATGACATAATGACAATTATGACTTCAAAGTAATTTGGAAAGAACTATCATTCTTACACTTAAAAAGATACTGAAAATATTTTGAGAACTTCTACCTCTTTTATTTTTGCAAAAATAACATCTGACATATGAGGAAGAATAGTAATTAATTTTGTCTTGACCTACTTTCTTCCATCATCTCTCCCAGTGAGAAGAGGCTCACCAAGAATAATTAATTTTCAATAATTATATTTTTTGCAAAAATGTAAGTCACAGATTGTCAAGTGTAAAAATTAACTTAATAGACTTAGAAAAGGATGCAGATAACTTGAAAAGTATGATTCGTAACATATTTGCCAAAATACAAAAAACTAAATTAACATTTTTAGTCTCTTTCTACTTTTGTCACCATATCCTATTTTTCTCTTCATTTTATAAAAGTTGATGTGTAAATAACATACAATAAAATAAATCAATCTTAAATATACAGTTCAATTATTTTGCTTATTTTAGAATTTATACAAATAAAATCATACAATATGTACTATTTTATATTTGACTACTTTGCTCAACATATTTATTTACAGTAATATACACATATGTATATACAACCTTATAGTTATTTATTCATTGGAGAAAAGATTTTTTGCTTCAAATCTTTTGGCTATTATGAATAAGGCTTCTGCATTAGTTCTGATGAAAGTCTACCTTAGGGTGCATGATTTCATTTTTCATTTTGTTGATTGATCAAAGGGTAGGTTACATGTAACTTAAAAAAACTGCTAACATTTTACAAAGTAGATTTACCATTTCACATTCTTGTGAACATTACATGATACTTTCAATTGTTCCATGTACTTGGCAATACTTGCTATTTTATTTAATTTCTTTTGAATTATAGTCATTATTGTGGGTATGGAGTGATATTAACTATCATTTTTGTTATGTCTGTTGAAATCTGACATTTTAAATTTTGAGTTGTCTTTTTAGTATTGAGTTTACAGTCTTTTATGCATTTTAGGTATGTTTTTATTCAAAAAGAAGGTTGTTTGCTTTTGACTGAACTTGAAACCATATGATTTCACTCATACATGGTATGTAAAGACGAAAGCAATAAACGAACAAGACAAACAAAAACTCATAGACATAGAGAAGAGTTTAGTGGCTACCAGAAGGTAAGAGCAGGCAAGTAAAGGGGAACAAATATATGGTGATAAAAGGATAGTTGACTGTGGGTGGGTGCTAAACATAAAATGCAATACACAGATGACATATTATAGAATTGTATACGTGTAATTTTATTAACCAAAGTCACCCCAATAAATTTAATTTTAAAAAAAGACCTAAAAAAAGTGCTAAAAATATTTTCTCCCAGCTTGTGCCTCATTTTTATTTAAATGTCATTTGAACAAAATACAACTCAATCCCTTCCTCAAACCAAAACAACATCAGAAGAAATGTACTTTATTCATTTGTTTTGTCACCATGTATTCTAATGAATTTTGCCTAATGCAAATTAGTATAAGTGATATACTATGCTTACACTTTCTTCTAGAATTTTTGAAGTTTTAATTTTTGCATTTAGATTTATGAACCCTTTTGTATTCATTTATTTTTGGTTTTAATTTTATTTTTATTGTTGTTGTTGCTGTTTAGGTTTGAAGTAGGGATTGACTTGTATTTTATCCCCTATTGGAATATCCAGTTTTTGCAATTCCTATGTTGAAAATATTTCTCTTTATTTTAGTAAATTGGGAGCTTGGTTGAAATAAATTGAGCTTATATATGTAGGTCTATTTCTGGACACTCTGTTTTATTCTGCTGAATTTTTTTAACCACAGAACACTGTAACTATTTTAATTACTTTAACTTTATAATAATTATTGAAACATGATAATAAATATCCTTCTAACATTAGTTTACTAATTCAAATTGTTTTCTTTATTTGAATAACTTTATATTCCTATAAATTTTAGATTCAGCATTTCAAATTCTAGTAAAAGAAAAGTATGTTGTAATTTTAATTAGGATTGCATTAAATTTATAGATCAATTATATGACTAAAAATCCTTTATATCTTTATGTCCTCTCTTACATGGGTGATGGTCAAAAAATTGTTAAAATTACTGAGGGAAGAAATATTGATGCCATTTTCTAATAACAGACAGCTATTTCAGTGTATTTATTGAAAAACATTTCAAAGACTACACCTTCCACTGTTAGCATTTACCATCTGGCTACAATGGGAAATTGTCTGAATACAAGGGGAAATGGGTTTGGGAGTGTGAAACATCACCAAATTTAATTTGTATTCTACTTATACATTTGATGAATATTATAACATCTATAAGAAACACTGTATCTTGAGTTTTCTTTTGTACCCTTTTATGTCTTTTATCATGCTACAGCACATCCTTTTTAAAAAACAATGCATCAAGTTCATACCTCTTTTCTGTACAATATTTTCACCTTATTTCTCCCTCTTTCAACATCCCTCATCACTTATCATGATCAAGTACACAAGTTGAGCTGATAATTACTTCATATTTCATTGTGAAAATAGAAACTGTCACATGGAAACATTTTAATCTTCTCAGGACTGAGTCTATGAACATTCCAATGTCTGCTTCTGTTCCTTTTGTTTCTTCTTCACTATTTCTATGCAAGAAGCATCCCTTATCTTTTCAATGATCAGTCCCTCTCTCCATGTGTGAAGTACATTATCTCTAGCCTTATCACGAATATATACCTCCATTATCCTTTCTTGATCCTTTATCAAAAATCTCATCCTCTTATACACTATTTATTTTAGCATAGAAAGATACTATATTATTGCACTTCTTTAAATACAGAAAGAAGAACTTTCCTATGATGTCTGATAATATTACTAGAACATGTCATGATTTTCACTCTTTAGAATCAGCTTTTCTAGGTATATATTAAGCCCTTTTAATGGGAAATGAATTTTCTTCATGTCACCTTCAATTTTCTTCATGGAAAACTTTTAGCTATCTCTAAAAAATAGCTAGAAAAAAATTTAGCTCTTTAGCTTTTTCATTCTCTCTCACACAAACCTTTTCTCTTCTTACTCTCTCAGTGTCTTACTATTTTACGCCAATTCTTTTTGCTACACATATTTAAAATAATTAGAATTTTTTAATCACCTATTCACAAAAGTTTCTTGTTAAGATGGGATTGAGCCAGCTAAGTCTTCAGGTCAAGCTCTATCTTTTCCAAGTCAAGGGCTATCTCCTCTCTAGTCACACTAACATATTCTTCCACTAATATCTGGCATATAGGAGAAGCCATACCTCTTATGATTCTAAGAATTTACCAGTTTTAGCAAGTATATTGCTGCTATGACCTCCTTCAGTTTCCTCAAAAGGCAGTGCCCTTAAGAGGCAAAGCCCCTGCCTCTCAATGTTATATAATTTTTTAATTAAATTTAATGGGGTGACATTTGTTAGTAAAAATTATATAGGTTCCAGGTACACAAATCTAAAATACATCATCTATATGTTGCATGATGTGCTTACCATCCAGAGTCCGTTCTCCTTTCATCATGATATATTTCATTCTCCCTCCCTACTCTCCAAATGCCTCTTCTCTTACCTTCAAGAAACTGCTAAGGTATGGACTATGTCCATGAGTTTTTGTTTCTTTGCTGCTTTCAGTTTTATATCCCACATTCTGTTTGGTTTATTTTCTTTTTCATTGTTAAATTTATTTGCTTAGCATGATGATCTCATGGTCCATCCATGTGGTCGCCAATGAAAGTATTTCATCTTTTCTTTTGCTGAGTAATATTCCATTGTGTAGAAGGTATATCTTTTGCTGGTATTTTCTCTATTTCACTTTGGGCTCCACTAAGTACTTTTGTACTTGCTCTCTTCAGATTCCACAGTTTTCCTGCATTACTTGATCTCAGCCCTAGTCATAGCAATTTTCACTCAGAATGGTTTGTTTTTATAGAAAATTATTTCACACATCTGGCTTCGTTAGATCTCTGTACTGGTCATGCATTCTTGCTATATTATTGCAACTTTTGGGGGGACTTACTACCCATTTTGATTATCTAAATTTCTTTTGGGAATACATACATATAAATTGTAATTTGGAGGGGAAGCCGGGATGGCTCAGTGGGTTAGGCACTCACTTTGCAGCACTGGGGACTGGGGATCAAATCCTGGCCCCGGCCGGTGCGGAACCATATACTGAACTGGGAGCTCCCCCAGTTCAGTTCTCTCTCTGTCTCTGTCTTTTTTTCTCTCTCTCACTCTGTCAAAAAAACAATAAAAATTAAATAAATAAATATTTAAATTGTAATTTGGGATTTCATCAAACTCCTTGTATTTTTTTTTTAATCATATATATTTTGTTTATGTTCGATAGTTTCCAGGAAAGGAAGGTGATTCAGAACTAATTGGCTACTGTGTTTCCATTGGTAATCTATTAGTGTAAATTTGAACAAATTCATGCATTAGGACATACCAGGTCTTATAAATATTTTGGAAGAACTATTTATCTACCTAGAGAATAAGCCAAAGCCAAAAATTTTCTATGTGAGTTTTTGTTTCTGTTTTTTATAATAATTTTTTTTTCTATTCTTTCTTTGTATTAAGGGACCTAATTTTGTAAGGATTTTAGTTCTGCCCCTTCTCTCAATAGAACAAGGTAATGAACCCTGTCTCTACTGCCTGTTAAAATCAAATTGTCTGGAAATACAGCCTAGCCTCCAGTTATTCTCAGTAGAAAATCACTGTTACAACTTTGCTTTTATTTTTAACTTCTGATGATGTCTCTACTTTTCTGCACATTTATTCATTTTTAAATGTTAATTTTTGAGCTTTTATAAGCATTTTTTAGCCATACTTTTACATGAAATTCTCCATATTGCCTAAATTAAAGTCTCCATATCCTTTCTAGCCTATTTTAATCTGGCTTCAACCACAATCACTGGAAAAGTCACACTGTACTTTTCATAAGCATCAATGACCTCTATTTTGTCAAATTAGGTATTTAAAATCTCTCCCATCTCCTTCAATATAATTTTTCTTTATCATGGCTTTTGTGGGGAAACAAACAAAAACTTAAATAAATAAAGCCACTCCCATGACTTTTGAAGCATGTTTAATGGTCAATTCTGAGCTATATTTGGAAAATCTTTTATCTAGAATTGTTAGGCCTAAGGTTTCATCTTTCCATTTACTGTTGCTGCTGTTAATCACTTCATTCTCTTGGACTGAAATAAATATAAATAGTTATTTTAATGTATTTGTTTTTTTCCAAACTTGTTAGAATAACAAATATTTTGTATAGTAAGCAAGTGACATTTAATATAATAGTAATAGTATATATTTAATAAATGCCACTTTTATATTCTAAATTTAACTTTGTGCCTTTAGTATGGGAATTAATAAAATACATTCTTTTTAAGATTAAATCTTCAATTTTTATTACTGTTTGAAAATAACAATGAATTTATCCAATATGGCAGTCTACTTCCCTTAGGTATCAGAATATGTATGACCAATGTTATTGCCTGTTTTTTTCTGTAAAACTTGGGCCTCTATTGAAAGTATCTATACTTCTTCCTTTAATCATTCTGCTCATTTATACATAAGAGTAAACATCTTTATCTCTAGCACAATCTTAGATACTTTTAAAATAGGAAAGGAAGGGAAACTTTTCAATAAATAGGTAAGAACAATACTAGCTAAAGTTTGTCTATGCCGATGCTACTGCTTATTAAATAGTTCAAAATATCTGAAATATAAATGTCTAAATTATATATATATATATAATATAAATTAATTTTATATAGGTAACATTGTTATAGAGGTTGTTATGTGTGGATACAATAAAACCCAATAATTAAGTATAAGTGAAATGCAATTAATATATTATACTTAGCTTAATTTGCTTAGATAACTGCTTTAATCTCTCTCTGATACTTCACAAAATTCATTAATCATGTTAATATGAGCTTGTAAATAAAAGAAATTCAAAATTATGCATGACTGTATTTACAGTTTCAAACTCTAAATTTTATCTCTACACTAACCATATCCTTGCCAGGGTCCTTGCATACTAATCAGTTTCTCATATGAGAAAAATGCATAAAAGTAATTTCAAGAGTTACCTAAACAAGCCCCAATACAAATTTAAAAAACAACAGTGAAAAACAAGTTTGTTAGAACATAAACCACCACCACAACAACAAAGCCCAGAAGACAGGCAGAATTAGAGTAATTTCTAAAATAACATGCTGCTGTCTTTCTTGCCCTTATTACATGCATCTGCTCCATTTTCTATTTAGATTTAGGCAGGTGTATTGAACATGAATCACACAGTAAACTCAGATAGACAAGATATACAATGTTTGTTTGTTTGTTTTTTTATAATGGAACTTGATTTCTGACTATGAGTCTACATTTTTCAAGGCTGACAAGAAAAATTAAAAGTCAGCTTTTACGACATTTAAACTTACTTACTCCTGGATTTTGCCCCCATTGTGACATCCCTTTCAATTTCAACGCTTTAGCAATAGTAATGGTAGTAGTTAGTAGCTGATCCTTATTTTTACTTGTATAAATTTAATTTCTCTAGTCTAATTGTTCTCTAATACTTCTGTCCCATACTTTAAACACATAATTGGTTAGTAAAATTATATAAGTCTCAAGTATACATTTATTTCTAGAATACATCATTTATATATGGTCCTACATGCCTGGGTACAACATAGTTATTAGTCACAGAGTATTGCTGTTTGTCAGGAGTGCTGAAGAAAGCACTTTGCCTATCTGCAGATCCGTAGCCTGTTTTCATTCTTTCCATCCATCCATGGTCCATTTTCTCTCAACCTGAGAGAATCTTATTAACATTACAGGGAAGCTGACTCTTTTAAAACCACCATAGTTATTTCTGGGGATTCTCAATTCCCCTATGGGATCAAAAACCAGAAAAGAAATGTATACTACTTCTGCTCTCTCTATGTAGTGTGTCACAAACTTGTCAGAAAATAACATGTAAAGTTATCATTTTTATATGTTTTACTTAATTGTGATTTGGAAAAAAATAACCAATAAAAAATAATATATCCAGACACACACATTAGTATGTGGGTGTATATGTACAGTTCACACATATTAGTATGCATGTGGATATATATAAATATATTTCACATTTAGTATGTGTGTACATGTATGTACACAGTTCACAATGATACATATCATTTGCTAAAACATTTAAAAATATTTGAAAATAGATTAATAAAAAATGAAATCTCTAGAATATTTTGCCAACTCTACTGCTTGTTTCTAGACAATGTTATTCAGCTAGCTTCCCATTTTAACCAAGTGGACCCTAATAAGTGGTTTCCATAATTTTCTTTACTTTTAGTTACTGAATTTTTGTGAGTTTTTTTATATTTTAATCAAATTATGCATGACTGTGATTATAAAATCAAGTAAGTACAGGGGAAGCCGGGATGGCTCAGTGGGTTAAGCGCTCACTTTGCAGCCCCGGGGACCGAAGATCGAATCCCGGCCCCAGCCCGTGTGGACCCACATGCTGAACTGGGGAGTGCCCCCAGTTCAGTTCTCACCGGGATGAGACCCCGGCCCAGTTCCTGCCCTGTATAGCCCTGCACCCACCTGTGGAATGAAACTATGTGGAAAAACCTATGATGTGCAACTATGGAGACCGTTCTGGGCCCTCCCCTTTCCTTCTGTCTCTGTCTGTCTCTGTATCTCTCTCTGTCTCTCTCTCTCTCTCTCTCTCTGTCTCTCTCTCTCTCTCTCTGTCAAAAACAATAAAAATAAAATCTTTAAAAAAAAATCAAGTAAGTACAAAGGCTGTGTATATAATAAAAATCAACAGAATCCTTTCTTTTTTAATGCTGACCTCCAACTCCTCCTTTTCCTGATGCAATCTTTCTTAACCTACTCGTTTATTCTGATATCTCTAATATGTTTATGCATCTCTTTTATAGATTTAGCACATCATACTGCTCTTTTATTCCCCTTCTTCATCCCACTCAATATATTTATATCAACTTTATTATTTCATTCAATGTATAAAGCTTGTGCTATTGGGTGCAGAGTTTGTCTGCCACATGTTCTACTGAGGAGGAAGAGAACTTGGAACGTGTCAAATGATACCTTCAATAAAGGAGTCTAAGTCCTGTCCCATTTTTCATTTTTTTCTTTCAATGTACCCAACATTTAAGTTCTGATCTTCTCTATAGTTCAATAGAGATTTGTTCCCTTCACATGTGGCTTTATTCATATATATTGTAGGCTGTATAGCTTCCTAGTGCCTGTTAGATCCAATTTTACTTTTCTAGACTCATTACCTTCCCTACACTTTTTTTTTTTTCAGAAATCTTTTTTCTCTTAATATATCATCTCTCATTCTTTCATTGTGGTTGTTATTATTGGCATGACAAAATAATAAAATGCAACTTTTACAGACAAACAAAAATAAACCAAAAACAATTTTTACAATCATTATAATTTTAGTAAATTCTCCAGAAAATAATAAAATAAAATAAAAATTTTTCATTTAATCTGTCTTTCAAATAGCCATAACTCTTTAAAGATTTCTTTAGCCACATCTATTACACTTTCCATTCCTTCCTCTCCATTATGCTTTAAAAATGTTGACATTAGGTGACTTAAAAGATATGAATAGCTATTATTTTTAAATTATATATCTATTACTTTACAGCAATTTAATATGGACCTATTTGGTCCAACAACATTTTCAAATACTATCCAAAAAAAAAACATAAAAAAATAAAAAGCAATTTTTAGTTTGGATACATTAAAATTGTGTGTGTGTGTCATACAACTTCTATTCCAGATTATAATTAATGAAAGAGGTGCTATGTTTCACATCCTTCTAGAGTCAAACTTGGAGGTTTGCAAATTAGGTTCATCTTTTCCACAGAAATGTAGATTTGAACTGCAGTTTTCTTTCCCCTTTTAAGCAGAGAAATTTCAAATCCATATATATTAGTTCTCTTGGAAAATAAAGAGTTCTGAAAATTCTGAACCTCAATATTAATCACACAAAATTTGAGTCCAATAGGTTTAATCTAGATCTGGTTATTATAGTTTCTACCAAGTGTATTATTTGACTCAACTTCCGAAGGTTTATACTTAATTTCATTTTATCTTGGTTTACAGATATGTTAATTTATATTAATAATATAATATGCAATATATAACCATGAAATATATCACACATATATATTTTTTTTAAAGAGCAAATATGAGTTTGATAATGCTGAATACATTCAAGTAATTTTACTAGCAATATGTTGATAATATACTCTTTTATCCACTTTTATGGACAAAGGATTAAGCTGTCGCTAAACAATAAATACTATAGAGCCCCACAGGTAGGGTATTCATGTGTGAAATGCCAATCTTATCCATAAAACTGGAAACACTGTTTGCTGTTCTTTTGCTGAACAATATAGGTGAATTAACATGAATACCCTCTCTCTCACAGTATAGCCAGTATTACCATATAGAGAAGTATATAGAAGAATACAGCCAATATTAACAGACAGAGAAGCATGCTGCCTTACCAACTCATTAGACTCAGCTACCTAGCTTCAGGGAGACAATTTAAAATGCAGATTACCACAATACAGATACAATGCTTATAAACTAGTCATATTAAAGTAAATGTGACAAGTGGATAGTTAGCATCAAGACCTTAAAAAAAATCATTTGTAATAGAATTCAATACTTAAACATATAACAGCAAAATACCCATGTATTTAGAATGCTGACCCATGTCTACTATTAAATTCCAATTAAGCCAAGATTTTTCATCCTTTCTGCTTATTTTCCTCAAATTTCTAGAAATGTCATTTACAAGCTATATATCGCTACCCATTGGTGATTAGTGTGTAATAAAATAAATATAATATGTTGTATCATTTTTAAATGAAATAAATAATATGAAATAGAATAGAAAGAATCATAACACATCATGTGTTGTCTTATAAAGAACTTCAAATCTATACCCATTGCATGGAAACAATTAAAGTGCCCTTTGATAGATGATTGGACAAAAAAAAAAAAAGCTGTGGTACATTTTTTTAATAATGAAGTATAACTCAGCTATAAGAAAAGGTGAAATATGGCCATTTGCAACAACGTGGTTGGAACTTCAGATCATCTTGGTAAGCAAAATAAGCAGGAGAGAAAAAGTTAAGAACCATGTGACTTCACCCAGGTAAAATATAAAACTGAAAGCAACAAAGAAACCCATAAATCATGGATCACAAATAATGCATTACCATACATTTCTGTCAAATAAAAAAATTATAGTGTGTCCTCATTCACCTTATTCACTGGAGCTGGCACTGTGTGACTTCTGGCTCTTCCCTAAAGTCAAAATGACCATGAAAGGTAAACACTTTTAATCAATTCAGGGCGTCAAGGCAGCCACAACAGTGCATTTAAAGACACTCGTGGAAGAGAAGTTCCAGAAATGCTTCGGAAAGTGGCAAGAATGATGGGATAAGTGTGTTCCAAGTGTATGTGTGTGTGTGGGGGTGGGGTGGGGGGGTATTCTGAAGGAGATTGATGGCAATGTGCCCTTTACTGAAATAAATTTTTGTATTAAAAAAAAAAAAGAAACAAAACCTCATGGACATAGTCAATAGTTCATTGGTTACCTGAAGGTAAGCAGGGAGGTACGTGGGAGAGGAGAGAGAGAATGGAAGAGGAAGGAGTGGGGGAGCTAAATATATGGTAATGGAAAGAAAACCAAGTCTGGGTGATGAACACATATTGTAACACATAGATGAAGTACTTTAGTATTGTACACCTGGAACCTATGTAACATTTACTAACCAACATCACCCTCATAAATTTAACAAAAAAACAACAATGAAATAAATGGGCCATGATGTAAAATATATTTCTTACTGTACATTAAAACATTTTACAAAGTAAACAGCAGTGAAAATATAAAAATTGATTTTAGAATTCTATGTGTACAAGGCAAATCATTTAGGAAGAAAATTATTTTTGCTGTCAAGAGTTATGGTTTTTTCCTTCTTACCATAAGTGAAAATGATATTAGGCCTTCTAAATCAAGACACATGTCACCTTTGATTTTATTTTTTGTTTTCTTTCTTTAGGGTATTTCACACCAAAATAAATTTATTAATTCTAAATATAACTTAAGAGACTATATAATGCTGTCATCTTCTTTAAAGATTAAATATTTTAATAAAAAATATTTAAATAATTTCTGAACTGACACATTAAAATCTAGTTTAAGCACATGCTGTATTTTATAATTACCATAAAATATCATAAATAGAAACAGAAATAAGAATTCTTTTTTTTGAATTCCTAGTTCAAGTTTTTGTTTAACTGTATATGTAGGATCTCATTTTTTTGGTGGGGGTAAAAATTTTGTCCCCTGTATTTACCTCGCTCCTATATCAATCCTCATAATCAAATCTACTTCCAGAAATTTGAACAGATATGTAGCAACTAATATAAAGCTAAGTGCTCAGTGGACACTCCATAAATATTTGTCGATTATTATAAATTTGTCCTGACCAGATTGCTCAGATAATTGCTTTTAATCTCCTGTGGCAATTTAGTTACACTGTGTGGAATTTAGCATGTTGATTAGAAGAAACACCCCCCTAAATTTGCATATAAATAGATGATGCTTTCATCAGATTAATTTAGATCCTTTTATAACAGATTGTGACAATGTTTTGAGATCCAAAATGAACTAAGTATTAAAATACTCAAATATACCATAACCAATTCTAACTATGTCATAAACCCTTATTATATTACATCTACATCTGGAATATTTTAGAATTGAGAATACTGCATCAATAAATTCATGATTTCATCTGTCAAAAGTCCATAAAGCCTAAAACTACCACCAAGTATGTTATTAAAAGTAGATTTCCATTAAAGTCTATAACTGCCACCAGGTATGTTACCAAAAGTAGACTTCCAAAACCCATCTATAAACAAGAAGATGAAGTGAGCACACAAGGAAAAAAATCATACATCACTCACTTTTCCTTCAGTGAATTTACGGTAGTTTGGTCTTTAAACATATATACTATGTATTTAACTTTAAAATTTTCTCTTCATCTTCCATTAATCTGTATAGCAAGTAATAGAACCTGCAACAATAGGGTTTATATTTTCTTTCATCACAGAGACATGTATTTAAAAAAAAAATTTTTTTTTGGTAAACCCTAAAAGAGATCTCAAATTCATAAGTATAACTGTGCTTTCAAAAGTTAAACAAAATAAGATAGAAACTTATTAAAACATACATTAAACAAGCATGACTTTATCTAGATCTTCTTAATTTTACTTGCTCTCCTATTATTATCAAACTTCCAAATCTGGGATAATTTTATAATCCTTTGTTAATGAACAGAGTCATTCCATGAATGTCATTAATTAAAAAATATATATAAGAATCCTTCACCTGTCTCAAATAACTCACTCAGAAAATTATAAGTAATTTCATGCCTTTTATTTTGTCTCTGTATTGGTATTTTGTTGATAAATGAATAACTAGAGGGAAAATCACCTCTGTGAAATACTTTTCCAGAAAGAACATACATTTACAAGAGGCCAAATTAATTCTGTTATCTAAGCAGCCCAGCCACCAAGCAGAAATACCTATCTACTGAAACTTCAGATTGTGAGAGGGCCAGCTCTAAGTTGGGTCGCACTGAGTCAGTCATCATTCTGTCCTGAACACAAAGGAGTACAAACCTGATCTGCACTACTCACTGTAGTGCACTCATAGCCAGAAAGGCCTGCTTAGGAATGAACTCACATCGACTGCAGGACTGCCTATACTGTAGCTACTAACGTATTATTCAGATAGTAGTCCCCAATCTTTTTGGCACTGGGAACCAGTTTCATGGAAGATGATTTTTCCACGGACCTGAGGGGATGCATGATTTCTGGATGATATAAGCACATTACATTTAGTGTGTGATTTATTTCTATTATAATTACATTGTAATATATAATAAAATAATTATACTACTCACTATAATGCAGAATCAGCACTAGTATTACGGCCTCAGCTCCACCTCAGATCGTCAGGCATTAAATTCTCACAAGAAGGGCACAACCTAAGATCTCTCACATGCAGTTCACAATAGAATTGGTGTTTCTATGAGATTCTAATGTCCTTGCTGAAGAGATAGAAGGCAGAGCTCAGGCAGTAATGCAAGCTGTGGGGAGCAGCTGTAAATAAAATGAAACTTTGCTGACTCGCCTGCTACTCATGTCCTGCTGTGTGGCCCTGTTCCTAACAGGCCACAAATTGGTTCTTGTCTATGGCCTGGGAGTTGGGGACCTCTGCTCTAATAGACAGAACTGATGAATTAAGGAATGGATGGCTCTGAGAATTAGTGAGTTTCCTTTCTGAAAGTGTGTAAACAGAGACCCAATAAGTACTTGGTAAGGAAGCTATGGGAAGAATTCAAGAGGGCTTGTGAACTGGCAGCTAGTTGCAGAGGTTCTATGCTCAGAAGTACCCTATTAGTTTAATGCTCTTAAATCACTGTCTTGAAATTTTTAATTTCTTGAATAAGAAGCCTCACATTTTTATCTAGTGCCAAGCTCCACAAATTGTGTAGCTAGTTCTGAGTAACAGACCAATAAAATGAATAGTAATCTTAAAAGACTCCTCTGATACCAAGCTTCTTTGACTATGTGCTTACTCTGGAACTTCAAGGTGAGAAGCAATCTTTGAGACATAATGTTTAATGAGACCTAATGGGGATATAGGAGTTACTAGAAAGAGTATGTAAGAAAAAAGAAACCAATCTGTGCTTTTGTAATCAATGATGATTACCTAAATAGAAGACTAAGACTTGGGCAAAATGGAATAATCCTCAATTCTTAAATTAGAATTAAAGAAATAAAATGAGACAATTGTGAAGAAAAGTGGGCAGGATTTCTAATTACTGCTATGACATCAGTACAAATTGAAGCAGGCAAACAAGCAATTAATGATTCTAATAGCAATGGCCACACAGGACATAACGGCATGGGCCAAGCAAGCAATTACTTGTGCAAATGCCAGAGGCTAAATAGGCTATTATATAGCTGTATACATGACCCACTTAAAACTGTTAATTGTAGTAGATACTGCATTTTTTATCTTATCAAAATTGGGTTATTTTCACTCTTCTGCTACATAAAATCCTTCAATAATTGCATTTATGTATAATAAGATTTTTTCAAAACTGAGTTAAGTAAGTTACAATTTTCACATGTTTTTCTCACTTCAGAGCAAAATTTAAAAATAACTCTGAACAGGAAAACAATGACATTAATATTGCCATGATCTTCCTCCATCACTGTCTCAAATATTTTCCACTGTGGGTGGAAGTACTTTATTTCCCTCGACCCTTCTAAAATCCCCATTTGTAACACAGTGAAATCTAGAAAGCCCATATGGCTCAACGCAATTTTCTCATAGAACACTCCTGCTAATAACACTTTCTCTTGAGTCCCTGAGTGAGATGTAAAGCTCCTTTATCATCAGAGGTTGAGAAAAATAAATCAAAAGAAAAGAGCAAAGTCATTTAAGACAAGAAAAAAAAAAAAAGGATTCTACTAAAACACCTCAATTTTCAGTTTCAACCTTAACCTTTTAGTTTTAAAAAGAAAAGTCTCAGGTCACTTTTGCAACGAAAATAAAAATAATTCAATATCTATTCACATGTGAAATAGTACTTATTTTATAAAAAGTATAAAGAATAGAAAAGTTGGATTTAAGAAAAGTGTCAATGAAATAACTCCTTTTTTCCCAATGACTAAAACTGACAATGCTTTCTGTTTTAGTCAAGGTTATCCAGAGAAACAAAATCAATAGGTTTAGTTATATACTATAAATATTACACATATGTGCATATAGATAAGGGCTATCCAGAAAATATGCAGTCATGTAATATATAAAAAAAAAAAGGCATTTATTGCTGGATTTTTCCAGACAGCCCTGCTATGTATAGGTATATATAAGTATAGTATAAAATATATAGTATAAAATATATGTAGATATATTATTTTTTTAAGTGTTTCACATTTTACTTTTTTATATCTACTGCTACTAATGCCTATATATCCATATCACATTCAACATTATTATTTGAAGACAATGTGTGTACATAGACACACACAGACACACAGATTTTAAGAAATTCGGTCATGAAATTGTGGAGGCTGTATAAATCCAAAATCTGTATGGTAGACCTGCAATCTAGAGGCCCAGGAAAGACTTGCAGAGTCCAGTCTGCTGGCAGAATTCCTTCTTACTCTGGGAAGATCAATCTTTGTGCTATTAAGGTTTTTAAATTGATAGAAAGAGGACCACCACATATGGAGGGCAGCTTTACTCAAAGTTCATCAATTAAAATGTTAATCTCAAACAAAAAATACCTTCACAGAACAGAATAATGCCTAACCAAATATATGACCACATTTGCCCAGACAAATTGATATATAAAAATTAACCATCATGATTTATGAAAGAATTTGTGGCTAGTAGCACAAGTTCTGGGTGGAGAGCACACAATGCAATATATGAGATGATGTATTATAGAAATGAGCACTTGAAGCCTATATAATTTTACTAAGCAATTTCACCTCAATAAATTTAATAAAAATTAATAAAAAATAAAATACACATATAGTGGTAGCTACATTTCTGTATAATCTACCATCTCAGAGAACTATATTAAAAACAACAACAGGGAAAGCTGGGATAGCTCAGTGGGTTGAGCGCTCACTTTGCAGCGCAGGGGACCAAGGATCAAGTCCCGGCCCCGGCCGGTGCGGACCCATATGCTGAACTGGGGAGCTCCCCCAGTTCAGTTCTCTCTCTGTCTCTGTCTCTGTATCTCTCTCTCTCTCTGTCAAAAAATTAATAAATAAATAAGACTTAAAAAAAATTAAGAGTAGAACTACTGTATGATCCAGCACTCCCCCTCTTCTAGAAAAAACAACAACAACAACAACAATTTTTTAACTAAAAAACTATATTAAAAAGAGTCACATGGTTTTTTTTTTTCAATTCATTGTTTTTTATTTTCTGTGATGGAAAATCTAAGATGATTCATCCTTGCACTTGAAAAAGTCCTTTACTTTTGGAATAAGTAGGCTTATCTTAGTCAAAGAAAGAGAATGTAGAAATGAACAAGCAAAAACTAAGCAAACATCTAAATTCAGCAGAAAAAGAACAAATGAAGGGATTCTGGGATAGCTCAACAGGTTGAGTGCTTGCCTTGCAACCATGAGGTCCGGAGATTGAATACTGGCCCTGCCCCATGCAAACCTACATGCTGAACTGTCTTGAAACTGGTAACCACCAGGATGGTGGCAAAGGTTCTCCACTCACACATGGGAAGCCTCTGACTCGGTTCCACCCTGAGCAGCCACACATCTACCTATGTGCAATGAAACTATGTCACAATTAATGATGTATAACTATGCTGATTACTCTGGGCCCTCCCTCCTTCTCTCTCTCTCTCTCTCTCTCTCTCTCTCTCTCTCTCTCTCTCTCTCTCTCTGTCTCTCTCTGTCTCTCTGTCTCTCTCTCACCTTCTCTCAAACAATAAATTAAATCTTTAAAAAAAAAAAAAGAACAAATGATGTATCATATAGGACACAGCTTCATTAAAATAATAATAAAGAATATTTAATGATACAAGAGTTGGAAAAATAGAATACAGAGTAAATTAAAGCTCTAATTAATGATTATCAAATAAAATAGTGCTATATTTAATGGCAAGAAATATTTGTTATGCATATACTAGGGAAAACACTAATATTATGACTGAATTATGAAGATACACTGCCTTATAGAATAAGAACTGATTCCTAACTCTCAAAAGGTAAACACATGAAGACTGACTCAAGAAATGTAAATCTTAAAAGGGACACAGAAATTCCCCAAACAGCTTCAGCTCACTAGTAAAGATACAGCAAAGGATGAGTTAAATTTTGTCGTAAATACAAATTAATCTGATATATGAATATTATCTAAACATATTCTTTATATAGGAGAATTACCTGATCATAACTAAAAAATAAAACATTCAGAGAATAGTATGATGGGGTAAGGTGAAGGTGCTGTGAATAACATTTTAGAAAGTCCCTGCTAGGTGTATCTAAAAATACTAAAGTCTATAATTTTAAAGCTTAGTGTTGCTGGCAAATAAGAGTTAGGTCTGCTGACAGATTAAAATAAAAACTGTTTCTTATTAGAAAAGGATCTTTGAACAAATAACACAATAATAGATTTTCTAACTCTAAGGAAACATTTCTAGATGCATCTCTATTTAAATTTCATGCAGCATAAACCATGTCCAATTGTTTCCCTCTTTCATGTGAGAAGATGTGTTCCAGGTTAGAATGTTAACTCACATAAGTGAATTAGTTCTAGATTTATGCTAAGGCTTGGATTTGCTCAGAGCATATCATAGGAAAGGCAAAACCTGGAGCGTAGAGAATTACAAGAGAAAATGCTTAAATGTTCAGAGTCTAAGATGTATGTTACTGGAATGTGCTATTCGAGCTCTATTTCACTCTGTTTAAGTAGTTGTGAGCTAGCAGTTTACTTCATTACTCTCAGATACCATTTCCACTTTCTTATAAAATTAAGGTTTTGATATGTCATCCTTAATCTATAAAGTTATTCTATAAAAATAAGAAGAAAAAATTATGAAACTCAAGAATTAATAAATGAATTTTAATTCTAGGGGAAAAGGATGTCAAGAAATTAAAACTATTCATGCTGACCCTGAAGTTGTATCTTCAAATAGATTTGTGTCAAAATAGAAGATTTAAAAATACATACACACCAATGTACTTTTACCAAAATTGCTGTAATCTTATTTCATTTGTGAGAGATGGAAATGAAACAATTTGTTGTTCTTTATAGCTTTTTGTATTAAAATTAAAATTATTAGAAATAGTTTACATATATAGATTTGACATTTGATATGGAACTCTAAAGTACTATTAAAAAGAGACATACTTCTTGAATTTCTCTTCAGAGATAAAACCCAATACTTCTATTTACAGAAGACAAGCCCTAAAGGTCCTCAGTCAGAGCCAAATATGTATTTTTTCAAGTTAAAATTTAACTTGAGTCTATTTTAATGAAAAGAGAGCAGAAATGATTAATTCATAAAATTATTCTCTTGGATATAAATCAAAAGTGTTTGGTTTATTTTGAAGGTTCTTTGCTTAGATTGGAACAAAAGTGCTACTGCTCCTTTCATACATTTTTTTTTTCCTATTTTCTAAACTGGAAGATTTTAACTCTTCCTTTGAAAGTAACAAATTTTATATACTCTGTATATTCCATGTGCGTGCTAGGCTGGAATTGGTTTAATTTCCATTATCACTGTATATGAGGTGGGGCCCGAAGAGTGAAAAATGAAGCAGAGAGTAGAAGGCAGTTTATCGTGAAATTGATGCTCAGTAGTTCAATGATCCTGAATGAGCATGACACAGAATCACTGAATTACTGATCCGTAATGTATTTGTTGCCACACCGTCATGCTATTTACATTAAGAAGATGGCAATAATATCCTAAATTAGAAGACAGAAATATTAAAGGACAGTATTACTAAATTGTGATTTGAAATTACTGGACAACCACATGCATATAACATTAGGGGGAAAGAAAACAAAACACAAAAATATCTTGGCAACTGTTGCATAAATTAATATGATTTTTGTTATTTTCGTAATTTTTGAGCAATAAACATGCAACATTATTTCTAAATATTATTGATAACCCAGGGGAAGTTATACTTTTATTCATCTGTTTATTAATATTAGGTATAATACACAAATTAAATTTATAGATTTTTACTATAATGCTCAATAAATTTTAATAAATGAAAATATCTGTATAACCAACACCCAAAATAATATAAAGAACATTATCACTATCACCATAAGTTCTATTACTCCCTTTTTAGTTAATAATCTCTCTTACCTTGGAAAACCACTGTTCTAATTTCTATCACTGTAACTCACTATAAACTAGAAATCTGAACATTGTGGAAGATAAATTAAATGGATAATCTTTGTTATCTGCTTCACACGAGTTTTGAGTTTTATTCCAGCCAATAAGTTATTTATGGATAACCTTGAACATGTGGACTTTGTTTTGATGAGTCCATTTCATTTGTGTAATTAATCCCCGGGTGGACTTCTTAGACTTTGACTCTCCCGACATGGTCCTTTTGGTTGTTTCAAGACAAAGCCCAACTTCTGTACCAATCCCCACTGACTTGTTAGGATTCAACTTCTGCATTGAGCCACAGGAGAAACACTGACTCACTCTTCTCTTTCAGCATTCTGTCTGTTGCTTCCTCCATGGACTCAAACTCTCATCTTGATGTTGATGTGTATAGTTCATCACTCAACTAAGATCTGAGGTGAGTTTATCCACAGATTTTGGGTCTCCACATTATTTATCCCTCCTTTTCAGATGTCTTTGTTTCCATATACATGAACAGTCTCAACTTCTCTGACCCCTTCACCAGAGTGGCTAACACCTTCTGCTTGAGTTTTATTCACCCACCTATAGACAAGGTGCCTGGAGTGTGGAACACCTGCACAATTCTCACAGTATAAAGCCTTCTGTTGGAGGGGAAATTCACCCCAGATTCTGAAGGCTTTTGTTCACCCTTCAGTGTCTTCAAAGAGCTCTTTTAAAAATGTTGTTCATAGTTCATAATAATTTATTTCTATCAAAAAATATTAGAGCTGAAACTCCTACCATAATGTGAAAGATTTATTAAGTAGAAGTACTAGGCTCACATTTGTTATACCAATGTACCTACCATATTGGTTGTATGGTTAAAACAAGTAATAACTTAATAAACCTATAACCTAAAAATGCAAAATGTTTCTAAAAGAAAAATAGACTTATGAAAGAAAATACTGTAAGTAAATAATTTAGATTAGATTTCATAGAGTACCTATTCGGGGCATTTGTAGAATAAAGATTTGTCAGATAATAAGGGATGGATAGTGGTTATTCAAAGGTAGAAGAGAAGAGATATGCACAAGGAAAGAGTTTATTTCACAAAGAAAACAGAAAGCCCAACAATATGGCTTAAATACAGTAACCAAAAGAGAAATAACAGAAGGCAGGCAGATACATACCCTAAGGGTTTCATACAAATGCTTGTGAAATATGCCTATATATTAACTACAATGAGAGGTGACTGAATGTTTTTATTCGAGGTAGTGACATGTATATGACTGTAGTATAGAGTTAGATACTCTGGCTACAATATGGAAGATGACTGGATTATGTCAAGAGCAACTGATAACTGAAAGATTATGGGGATCTGGTAATAACAAAAGAGAAAAAATCATCAAACACTTTTTAGAAATGCAGTGGAAAATTTAAAAATATTTTTTTTAATTTTAAAAATGTTATTTCAATTTCTATAACCACCAGTAGCTCAAAAGATTTAGAAAACAAAAAAATTTCCAGCCATTATTTTTCTATTCTTTATAAAGATGAGTACATTTTAATTTGTTAAATAACAAATGACATATGACACATTTCTTAACAATTTAGTTATAAAAATAATTTTAGGATCAGCTAGTTCAATTCTCACTCCAAATCATAATCTCTCTATGTATTTCTCTAATTCTCAATCAACTTTATTAAAAACACATCTAGCCCATTACTTTTTAGGAAACTATATAAATCTCAAATTTTATAGCAGCTTGAAATTTCTAATTTCTAATGAAATAAATTCTGCCACTTAACTTTTGCTTAAAATCAATTAATTAATTAATTAGAGATGAGTAATATTTGGCTCACATTATTAAACTTTCATAAGGCTTACATTTTGTGCATGTGATTGATCAATGTTCAGTGTTATTTATTTATTTATTTATTTATTTATTTATGGTCAATATGATGAGCTGGAATGATATTCTAAATTTCTAAGCATTCTGTTTCTCCCCATTTATTGCTTGCTTCACTTTTGATTCTTCTGATAAAAGTTAAACCAATATCATTTGACTCATCTGCTTCTTATATACTTACATTTTAGACTGTATCTATAAGTCATCACTAATATCCTATGAAACAATTTAATGGGTGATACTAACATTATTAAATGACTCACGTTTCTTGGTAGTGTCTGTAACAATTAGGTTTTGGGGTCATCATAATACTATCAGAGTTTTACAGACAGTGTTACTAGCCTTCCAAAAATCCATTGTCTTTATCCTATATTATAAGAATCATGATATTTAAAGAGCAAAAACATTCCCAATTAAAATTTGGTATTATTCCAAGATCCTAGAAAGTTATCTACTTAATATTTCAGAATACCAGTAATCACTTCTGTTATCAATTTACTAAAATTATCTTTACATCCCAATCTAAATAATTTAAGAGTTTCTTTATATTTTTTGATATGACATATGATATTTTTTACACGTAACATGTAGCCATAACATGTAGTCCTGTTGAATAAAATATGAGCAAAAGTTTCTGGGTAGGATTTTTGGACAAGCTATTTAATAGCAGTCTTTTGGACAAGCTATTAAGTAGCAGTCAGGTTCAGGTGACTTCTCTCTTACCTCCTAAACTCTGCTCTTCATCATTTTCCCATTACATGGTTACCTTCCTGGAGGACAGATGGGATGGCCAGAAGGGGAGCAGCCAGATTACAACTGTGAGGGGAAGTAACTGTATGCTAACAATGGCAGAAAACGATGGATAACACCATCCCTGAACTAGTTTTCTTTGCTCTTCCTATTACACTAGAGAAATAACCCTCTTATTAAATTAAGATGTTGCATATCAGTTATATGCAGCCAAAAGAAATGACTGGCTCACTTTCTATTCTCTGTAGAGTTTGGGAGAAAACAACAGAGATGTTAAATATTTTTAAATAGTAACATATATTAAAAGTAAATTTGCTTAGATTAAAAATAATTGCAACCTTGTGCCTTCTCCCCTCTATCTCTCCACTTCTCCTTTAATTTCTCATTCCTTGCACTCTAGGAAAAGTTTAATTACGGTAGGTAGTTTCAATTTAGAAAAAGGTCAATTTCATAAAAAATACAAGTTATATTTAATGCCCATTAAATCATTTAAATGTATCAATATGACATGAAGCCTTTAGATAGGGTATATACTAATGATCATTGTGCAATATAATGAAAACAGTTGTGATAATGGATCCTCGATCGGTTACTATATTATCTCAAGCAAGTTGTTTAAAGTTTTTAAGCTTCTGTGTCCTCATCTGTATAATGGTAATAATAATATTTATTTTATGGGGTTATTATAATGACTAATGACCATAATTTCATAATGAATGCTCAGTAATTTGTATATGTCATTTTTTTTAACGTTTTTAAGTATAGGCATTGTTAAAGAGATAATATTTTCTAGAGAATCCAACTCTGTCCTGGACATAGAGCATTAGTTCGATTTTTGAAAAATGTATCCCTTTTAGTAAGCTGATAAATTTTCAAGGAGGGAGATTATTTCTCCAACAGAGGATATAAATCTATTTTTATTCAGTGTGCTTACTACAAAAGGGTGATAACAAAAACATGGAGTAAGCTTTACCTATCTCTAGAGCAATGCAGGAAAGCAAAATTATCAAGGAGAAAGAGGCTGTATTGAAAGCATCACACCCACACTTGAAACAGAAGCACTCTGCATGTTACATATGGTTGACTGTCATTTAGCATCTATGCTTGACACCTCCTAGAGTCTATAGGATCTGGAAGAGAAACACTGTATTTCTCAGATGCTTTTATAGGTACAGTTCTTGCCGTGTGTTAGAAACTGGTTGGTATTTGCAAGCATCCACATGAGATGTAAAATGTGAAAATAAAACAGAACAGAAGTTTTCTTGCATTTATTTTTGGATAGTTTCTTTTTCAAGATTGTGCAGATATGGGAATGCCTTGCAGTATCCCTGAAATGTTCAATCTATAGCTTCACAGGTATTTAGAGGTCATTATAGTGACAGCCGTAGTAAGTCCATCTCTCATATTCATAAATCACAAATTCAGAGGTAAATTTTTAAATGCACAGCCTTCTCTGGTAGCTTTTTAATAACTTCTTAGCTGTGTTGCAGGTAGAAGCTCCTATGTTAGACACTTTAAAGGGTCTGGGGGTCTTTCCAGGGATAATCAGACAAAAATTCTCTCTGACCATTACATTGGAATTGTGAGCACCATCTTTCACAAGTTAAATTTTGTTCTGGTTGAAATATCTGGAGTGGTTTGGTTTTTCCTACTGAACTCTGTATGAAAATAACCTTTACATAAACCAGAAAGCACTTTTAAATTCAAACAACATTTTTCTCTTAATAATTAAGGACATTTTTTTCTTTTTCTTTTTTCTATACTTTCTGTTTAGTACCATTATCTGACCATCATCTCATTATCATCACAAATTTATTTTTAAAAACATCTAAAGCTGTTTTTTTTATCTAGAACTGACATTAAAAGTATAATTTTCCTGCTCTTACACTCCTGACATAAACACACTGATTTTATTTGTAATAACTGCTTTCCTCTCCCAATAAACAAGCTTATTTTTACTCTAAAGAGACATTGGTACACATCCCATAGCAAATGAGAGTGTGATGGATAGCCTAAGGTGAATAAGAAATCTAGGAGGGCTTTTATTATAGATTATTACCCTCTGTGATGAGAAGATACTATTGTATAGTGAATAGTAAACATTATGTATCTAACAGTCTATTTCCAAAAGTTTTATTAATATCCCAATCAAGAAATCAGATTTTTAGGGGACGCTGGGATGGCTCAATAGGGTGAGCGCTTGTCTTGCAGCTCCGGTGTGCAAGGTTTGAAACTTGGCTCCAGCCTGTGTGAACCCATATGCTGAACTGGGGTGTGCCCCCAGTTGGGTTCTCACTGAGGGCTTACCACGTGGGAGGCCCCCAGCTCACAAGAATGTGCCTCCCATGCAGGAGGCCCCAGGCCAGTTCCTGCCCTGAGCAGCTCCACGCCCACCTGGGGAATGAAACTATATAGAAAACTAATGGCGTGCAACTATTGAGTCTGATTTTATTTGTAATAACTACTTTCTGGGCCCACCCCCTTCTGTCTTTCTCTCTCTTTCTCTTCCTCTCTCTGTCAAAAACAATTTAAAAAAATTAAGAAATCAGATTTTTAAAACATATTTATGCACATTTCACTTTTTGAGTCATGACAGGTGTTGACAATGTGTGAGGAAGAAAGGAAGGAAGGAAGGAAAGGGAGGAAAGGAGGGAGGAAGAGAGGAAGGGGGAAGAAGGGGATAAAAGAAAATATATTGAATAGAAAGATAGAAAAAGGGTATTTGCCATTACAAAAGTAGAAATATTAAACTTGACATAACAATAGCAAAATCAGGTATGAAGAGACTATAATGTAAATCTATCACTAACCACAAAGATGTGTCTCTCCATATCCACCTAGTATTAACACTATCATGACATAATCATGTCCCAAATTACACCAGGATAGGTCTATTGACCAAGTGATTACATAATTAGAAGTGACAGCATGTCACTTCTGAGGTCAGGGTATAAAGACTGGAGAAATGTTCCCTTGGGCTCTTGCTTGCACTCTCATTTTCAGTTTCCTTCTTCATGTAGTGTGAGGAGGCCAGCTTCCACGTCATATAAGCAGTCAGTCCTATGGACAGGCCCACATAGCAAGGAACTGAAGCCTCTTGCAATCAGTCCTCTCTAAGAGTTTGGAAGTAGACTGCCCAGTCTCTTTTGTGACTTCAGCCCTATCTGAAAATCTAAGTGCAAGCCATGTGAGACACTGAGCCAGAAACACCTAGCTGAGCCACGCTTGATTTCTGACCTTCAGAAACTGTGTGAAATGTTTTTTCCCTAAATTTTGAGGTAATTTGTTACACAGCAAGATATTTAAAACAACATATAAATAGGTATATTGATATATACATATGTATGCATGTATATACAAATATATGTATACAAATATTATATACTATATATATTTGCATTAAAATTTGACAAATGTTGTTGATTAAAGTTAAATATAACCATTTCAAGTGAATGTTGATTTCAATGCATTATTGGAATAGGCCAATTCCTTAAAGTCACTTAAAAATATAAACTACTGCTGCCATCTACTGGTGATTTGAATAACTTCCATGCTTTTTTAGTAATTTTTATTCTTTTAAGAATGAGTTGAATTCACAATATATATACACAAATATATTTTGACCTGTTGAATATCATTTGTTGAAAACCAGCAAAATATTTTGTTATTCATATTAGCTACTTATATAATTTATCTTAAGGAAAATAAATTATTATTATGTCAAAAGTTTTTAAAATGTCATTTTTTTTCTATACAATTTCTATTTTAAGTTTAGTCAAAGTATTTCATTTTATTTGTACTTAATTTATTACAAGTGGTTTTTAACTCATTAATAAAGGTACATTTATTTTTAACATTACTTTAGTACAACGTGCATTGCATTATCCCCTTAAATCCTATAAAAATTGATAAGCTGGCAATAGTTATGAGTAATGAAGAGATTGTGTATTAACCAAATTGCATTATTCAAAACAACCATCAATAGGTTTCTTTTTCTACTGAGTAAATTGAATATATAATAAAAATAACCTTTAAATGTTAAAATGTAAATTTCACAGTAATGCCTGGAACAATATTAGACATCACTTTCATAAAACTTTCTGAAGATATTAATAATATCTGTAAAATGGAAAACCATCTCATTATATTCCCTGCCTCAACCTAACTAACCAAAGTACTAGAAGGCAGCTACCACTTTTCACTCTATATTTTGAACAAAAATCTTCTCATTTAGAAGTGCTTTGGTGACACCGAAACATATTCATATTCCCTAGTATCAAATTACCAATCAAGTGCTGCTTTTTCCTCATGCTTTATCTCTTACATTTCTTTTATTCTGTACATTACTTATCACATTTTTAGAAGTTACTAAGTTTTAAGTAATGATGACAATGAGTACCTCAAAAAAAATGCAAGGCATAACTGCAGATAATAATTGATTAGATAGATTGATAGATGATGGATGGATGGATGGATGGATGGATAGATAGATATTCTACTGGAAAAATTAGAATAAACTCTAAAAGCAGTACTGAGTTTAACTCGGGCAGATCAAATTTATTCTTTTGTTAGACTCGCTTTTCCTCCTTATAAATCTTTCTGTCCCAGTGGGCTAGTCATTATAGATAATTGGTTAGTGTATTATTTCCATGCTGAGTAGAATATTTATGTTACTAAAAGCATTTTTATAGGCAGTATATTGACATGCATAACTTAAGAAAAATGAATCTCATAAAACACCTGGTACTCATTAGTAGGTTTTCTCCATGTATATTTTGCTCAATATTTTGATCGCTTACCCCCTTCTGTGTAGATAACAGAAAAAAATTCTCTCATAAGTGAGAATTTATTCTTATAATTCAAGCATAGAGATCAACACAAAGCATTTATTTTCCTACTGTTCCTCTTTAATGCTGAACACGAGACAGAGCTAGTGAAGCATAGAAGAAAAGTGTTGATTGAGAAGAAACTTATGAGAACCCAATTGGTGTTATCTTGTTTTTGACTTACATTTTCTGCCATCTTATAAGAATCGTGCCTGAATCTGTCAAAAAGAAATTAGCAAAGACTTGGGAATAATTTCTCAATGTATAATCAATGAGCAGTTTTCTTTGATGGCTCTTTTACAATAGTCATATAATATTGGGAACATGTTTTTGATTGTTAAATTTATTGGGGTGACATTGGTTGATAAAAATTACATATGTTCCATGTGCACAATTCTACATTACATTGCCCACATATTCCATTATGTGTTCACCACCCAGAGTCAGTTATCATCCCATCACCATATATTTGACACTCTCCTAGCCTCCCTACTCCCCCCACACCTTCTGTTTTATCCTCAGGAAACCATTAAACTATTGAAAGTGTCCATGAGTTTTTGTTTTTTTGTTACATTCAGTTTTATATTCCACCTATAAGTGAATTTTCTTGTTATAATTAATTTAAACTTTGTTAGTAAATATTTCCATGCAACTATACTGACCTTTCATACTTGTGTTTGAAAATCAAGAAAATACTTTAACAAGGGCTTATTTTTTACTCATCAGAATGACATAAATATAATTGTTTTGACATCCCAATGTTTTTCATAATGTTTTATATATTAAAATAAGATGTGAAGATAACTTGCTGTAATAAACACTTTACTATAAATTATACAAATTAGTATAAATTTATATAAGTAGAAACCAAAAGTAATTATATGTGTGTATTACATTAGTCATCATATTTAGTGACTCAAATTCACCATCTACCTTTATACCTATAATGCATATTGGTAAATGTTTACATCTAGTCTTTTCATTTATTCTAATTATTAATTTTATTATGCTCTGTCAACTAACGTGTATTTAGAATAAAAATAATAATAAAAATTGCTGTTGATTATGGAAGAAACAACTCTAATTTAATTTGCATCAATTACTAATAAGTAAAACACTGCCAGTGACTAACATCTACATATTAAGTGCATTAGTATAGTGAACACATAGTCCCATAACTACTTCATACATGCTATCCCTATTGAATCTTATATGTTCCTCCAAAAAATGGAAATTGGTATTCAAAAAAATAGATTAAATTAGAAATGTGGAGTTAAGAGAACCTCTGGTGTTATATTAACATTATATTAACACATAGAGACATAGAAGACTTTCTCTAATCAGAGCATAACAGCAAAAGATAAACTATGGGAGATGAAGAGAAAATAACTGTAAAATGTTCACATTTAGAAAGTATAGATAAAAACATAATGTTACCAAACTATATTGATATATCTTATCTCATTTGTGAATCCTATAGTGTAAAAAGTTGTTAGGTGAGTAAAAAAGTAAGCAGTATCATTGGAATCATAATATATACCGGTACTAAGTTCATCGAAGATGGACAGGTTTCTTGGCACCCACTGTTCTTCATTTTTTCATTTGTTTATTTCCTACTTACATGTTTAGCACTCTGCATATTCTAGACACTGTTCCAGGTATTAATTATTCCACAGTGAACAGATCTCTGCCCTTGGTGAATTTAAATTTTAGTCTGTTATTGCTTTATGCTGCATGAGTTTCACTTGTCAGGTGTGATTAAATGTTTACCCTAAAAAAAGATAATAAAGGAAAAGCTCCCCATGGGGATGTGCTTAGGTGCAGGGTTATTACAATGATTGACTTCTGACCAGCACTTAAAGATTAGCCTCCAAGTTTAGTTTACCCCTATTTCATAGTCCTAAATTTAGGAATATTAATACTATTCAACTATACTAGATCTCTGTGCTCCCAAAATACAGTGATAGTTAAAAACCATACCCAAACTTTGTTTTCCAACCCCCTCTACCACCACCATTTTGTGTTCAGGGTAATGATTTATTGCAAAGAACCACTGTCTTTTTACCATATGACTTAGATAACATTCATTTTCCACTCTTGCTCTTAATGTCCAGAAGACGGGCAACTAGTTCTTTGTTTACCTATGACAAAGCCAAACACAGATATTTTCCCTTGTGTCTCAACCTGCTGACAAGGTCAGACACAGATAGCCAAATTCCCCCCTTCTTTGTCTGAGGAGTTGTAATGAGATTAAAACTGTTTGTCTCCTGAAACTTAATGGACACAGAGGAAGACATTCCCTGTACAGAATACTGATTGGGACTTATACTGATTGCAATGCAACCCCAATTCTAAAACATACTACCTGCATCTTCTCTATTCCTCCCTGTAAATCCTCAGGTAAAACCACTTTGCTGAGACATTGTGATCTTCACATCTGGGGTGGTCTCCCTATTGAAATAGCATGAAGTGAAATTACTGTCCTTGTTTGATTTTTAGTTTTCAGGGTATCTTGAACCAAGTTCCATTAGCCTGTATATAAGTTGTGGATGTTTGTTAAGATAATTGTTTAGTGCTGAATGTATTGTACACCGATAATCATATTTTCCTTGTGGAACTCCAAAAACAATAAGGTATAACTGATCCAGTGAAGTGATCTGTAGTTTGCATGTAGGCAATACTATGTCTATGGTTAGACCTAATGACTGCAAAAGTATGAATATACTTCTTTTTTTTAAATATTATGATCTACAACTATGCTCCCTTCAGAATGTTATTAATCTCTTTATTGGGTATGCTAACTGTGCTGATTTCCTTCTACATCTTTCAAATCAGCCATTTTTTGTTTCAAAAACTCTTATCTGGGGGATGCTATGATGGCTCAGTAGGTTAAGCGCTCGCTATGCAGCCCCAAGGTCCAAAGATCAAATCCTGGCCCCTACCAGTGTGGATCCATATGCTAAACTGGAATATGGCCCCCAGCTTAGTTCTTACTGAGACAATCTTCCCCTGTGGGAGACTCCTGGTTTGGCCCCCAGCTCAAGGGGCCATGTCTTTCATGTGGGAGGCCCCCTTCGTCGCAGTTCCTGCCTTGTGCAGCCCCCTGCCCACCTGTGCAATGAAACTATGTTGTAAACTGATGACCCACAACTATGGAGACTGCTCTGTACCCTCCCCTTCCTCTCTCTCTCTCTCTCTCTCTCTCTCTCTTTCTCTCTCTTTCTCAAAAACAATAAATCTTAAAAAATAAATACATAAATACATAAATAAGAACTCTTACCAGTGGCTGGATTTTACTTCAACCCACAGCTACCATTGGCATTTATCAAGGTAGCAGTTGAACCCCACTTGGGGACAGTACCTTGTGGGAAAACTGACAACAGAGAACTGTCTCTTCATTTCTTCAAATTGCATGAATTATTTATTTAGATTTCAACAACCTAAGACTAAATGCAGAAAACGATTCAAGCAACAGAGATACAAAAGGGCATAACTTTTTTCTAATAATATTGAGCTTAGTGACCTGGAAGCAGAATTGCTTTTCCTTCTGTTGTATTATCATCAAGGCAAAAAGAGTCAAAAACACACACTATCATTTTTATATTCACTTGTCATCAAGTTTCCACAAAGCACCTTCTACTGTTCTATGTTAATCCATTCTAGGTTCTAAATGACTAGGAAAGCCTTTAGGTACTGCATACCTACAAAGTACTAACAGTTTCCCATTCCACACACTCTGCTGCCACAACTAAGTCTGCATTTTCTTTAAGGATCTGCTTTTTCTAACAACACTCCATATAGGGTGGATGTGAGAACTGAATGATAAAATACAAGTACAGGGAAAACTGGGATGGCTCAGTGGGTAAAAAGCTTGCTTTGAAGCCCCGAGGACCGAGGATCGATTCCTGGCCCCAGCCCATGCGGACCCACATGCTGAACTGGGGTGTGCCCCCAGTTCAGTTCTTGCCGGGACCTATGTGGGAGGCTCTCGGCCCAGTTCCTGCCCTGCGCAGCCCTGTGCCCACCTGTGGAGTGAAACTATATGGAAAACTAATGTCAACTATGGAGACTGCTCTGGGCTCTCCCCCTCTCTCTGTCTCTCTCTGTCTCTGTTTCTCTCTGTCAAAAATCAATAAAATAAATCTTAAAAAAATACAAGTACACTTTCTACAGAAATAGTCCCTAACACATAGTACCTTCCCAGCAAATGTTAGTTCTATAAATTCTCTCTCTCTCTCTCTCATGCCTGACTTTATATTTGAAAGAAAAATATCTTTATTGTCATTAGCTTTACTTTCTTTATCTGTGCTTTCAAATGTTCCATGCAGGATCTGTTTTCCTCTACTTTCATGTTCTCAAGACACAAAAATATCATTTAACATTAATAAGTTATATCCATAGGGCAAAGGGAAAGACAATTACTTTGAGTTATTAGCTCATGTTTATCCAAGTCACATTCATATGCAGTCCCTTCTACAAGTCATTGACATTTCTAGATAAATGAGATAACACATTACAATGAATACAGCGAAAGTCAATTCACCAAGGCTAGAGTGAAGGATTATGGGGAAATTTATTTTCCTTGCCTGTTGCCCTTTATTAACAAAAGTGAGGAACTGAGATCATTAAAGAACTGGTTGAGAATTAAAGAGAAAAAACAGAGTTACCAATAAAGCAAGTGTTGAAGAATAATAATAGGATAAATAATGTAATACTCAGTTGGCCTATTTTATCTAAGCCTCACTAAAGCACAAATCTTAGTACTGAGAATGCTAGCAAGATATCTGGTAGGACAATTACTAATGGGATATTTAGTTATGATGCTTTTAAAATTCAGACTTATATTTGCCTTATATTTTAAAGAATATACTTGGAAAATATACTAATGGCAAAATATTGATATTCCTTCTCAGGGAGAAAACCCAAGAGAAAAGGCTTATCAGAATACTTTATAATACTACTACTCTATCTTAAATTCTATAATCCTACAATGTCAATACACCAGTGAAAGGGAGTAGTGAATAAAATATGCTTTGTTCCTTCTCATCACATGAGAAACACTAACCTTGTGTCACTTGGTTGAGATCTTTCCTAGTAAATTGTAAATCCTTCCCTCTTTGTAATATTTTGCCCAAGTCTACAAAAAAGGATAAAAGCATTGAAAGCTTCAGTATTGTCCTGAACCATGAAGCCTAGTGAATTTCTCCTAGTAGCTCAGGTCACAATAATAGGATTTGAGAGACAGGTCTTAGAGAGATCTATAAATTACATTAATAAATATATTTTAGCATATTTTAATGCATGATTAATGACAGAAGTTTCTAAGATCAAGTGCTAATAAGTAATAATAGTCATATTCTGCACAAATACCTTTTCTGTCCATGCTTAAGTATAGCATAACTGATGTTATTCAAATTCTCCAGCATTAATAAATGTGTCTACAGAGTTTGATAATAAAGATAATCCTTGAAAAAGAAACAGGACATAATAAATGAAATTAGTTATTTTGGTAAATTCCCAAGGAAAACTTATAGATGTGTTATTGAGTAGTTTAAGAAATAAAAATTTTAAGCAGAGTGAATGAAGAAAACATTGTTTAATTCAAAATAAATGAATTGTTTTAAATAATATATAAATAATAAAAAATAAGTTATAAAAATGTTATCTTCATATAATATTGGGATGGGGGGAATGAAATACATTACTTCCCAAAAGTTTTCATCACTGACCAGAAAACAGAAAGACAAATAGGTTAATTTACCAACTAGAAGTTGAATACTTAAAAATGCAGTAAGTCCAGTTCATTCGTCTGTTTTGAAAACCTGGACAAAATTATCATTTAACCTACCATGTTCTTCCCCTGATTCTTCTACTCTAAAGTCATTCTTTTATCAATACTTGGAATTACCATATAAGAAGATGCTAAATGAATGGTCCCTAAATTGATTTATTCAAACGATGTTTCCTGAACACCTAAACTACCAGGAAATGAAAACAACAAAATAGAATCAGGATTAATCCTTATAATTTCAGGGTTTTGGAAAATTTGAACATATACCTAAATATATAAAATGTCATGTATAAATGTATATATGACATGTGTGTGTGTGTATGTATATATATATATTTTTTGTAAGATTAAGCAGAAGTTTATTGGACAGAAGGAAAGCCCTCTAATAAAAGGGGACACCCAAAAGAGAGAGGGGACCCAAAAGGGCAATGCTCCAACATATATATATTTTAATAAGTAAAGATGTACCAGGAATTTCTAGAGAAGTATATTTACCCAAAATTTTTCTGCCTCCCACAGTGGCAGATAAACCTGTATCTCCATTTTTTTATTATTTTAATTAGTGCTTTGAAAGTTTTTTAAATTCTACTACGAAACACCATAAATAAGTAATTTTTAACAGCATTACCTTTTTTCAAGAATAATATAGATAATGAGATTAGAGAAGTTCCTCTCAGTTTCTAAAATACCTCTGAAGTACTAGGTGTTATACCATGCCTCATAACCCGCTAGGTCTTAGAACTGAATCCTGGGACAGAATGAGTGGCTCCTCGGACTAGCTATGCACAAGCTAAGAAATATCTCTCCTCTCTTATCCATTAAATAAGGAAATGATCAGCAGTGCTTTTGAGCTCAACTAATCATTATGAAGACAAACATGATATAAATCATTTGAAACAGTTTCCAACACAAATTCAAACATACATATGCCAATTTAAAAGTTTTGTCCATATGAAAGAGAAAACAGAGTGAGGAAAGCCCTTAGAAAGTCAAGTATAATTAAACCTTATTTTGGTTAAGAAATTTAGGCAAAAAGTCTTACTGACTTCTATTTTTCTCTCTCTCTCTTATTTTATTATTATCATATATCTACATGGGGAAAATTTTCAAGACTACAGAAAACCTAAAAGAATAGTACAATGAAAACACACAATTCCTTCACTTAGATTACAACTATTATTAATATTGGCCACATTCACTTATCTTTTGTTGAACTATTTGAAGATAAAAAACATACATCTTGTTCTTTCATCCTTTGTAATATGTCAACTTGGGGAGCTGCAAACTGATGCTTTTATATATCATTCTTTTTTTTTTTCCTTTTATTAGTTGGAATTCTTTTATGAAGAGAAATGAGTCTTCATCAACTATTTTCTTACTCATTCTTACAGTTTATTTGGGAAAAAATAGAAAGAGGCTACACTACTTCCTTACTTTCTTTTTTATTTATTTATTTTTGTTGTTAAATTTATTGGTGTGACATTAATTGATATCAATTACATTGTTTTCAGGTGTAGAATTCTACATTACATTGTCTATACATCGAATTATGTGCTCACCACCCAGAATCAGCTCACTTTTCATCACTGTAAGTTTGATTCCCCCCACTTATCTCTCTCACCCACCTCCCCCCTCTTATTTTCAAAGAGACTTGACTCCTTAGCATAATCCAAAAGTGACAGATCAGTGATTTCTTTAGGTATAAATTTAAACTCATTAACGTAGTTGATGTATTAAGTTTCATTGTAACTGTGATTCTTATTAATACATAAATTTCCCCAGCTACATTCCATGGAAAGTTCAAGTTGGGTCCAGAGTCATTTGAAACACTAATGGTCTTTGCCTTCTAGCTTTTTGAGGTGTACTTTACAAATAAAAATTATATATTTAAGTAATACAACTTGATGTTTTGATATAATCTCTGCAATCAAACTAACACGTCCATCACCTAACATATTTACCATTTTCTTGTTTGTTTGTTTTTTCTGATGAGAACACGTAAGATGTACCTTATTAGTAAATTTCAAATGTACAAAATGGTATTGTTAACCATAGTTACACTGCTGTAAATTAAGTCTCTAAAATTTACTCATCATGTGTATCTAAAACTTGTACTCCTTGACCAAAATTTCCTCATTTCCCACTTTCTGTTTTTCTCTGCTTCTATGAGTTGGATTATTTTAGTTTTCACATATTCTATCTCCCTGTCCACAACTTTTATATGAATCTTCTCTTTTCTGAACTTCTATTATCCCTGTACTGCTCAAATTGAATTCTATTATCCACTATTCCTACTCAGTAGCAGATGTGTCAGGAAGGAAAAATTGTTGGGTTTATGAGTCTTCTGAAGACTCTTTCGAACATAGAATCTCATACTTTCCTGTTAATTTATGGGTAAAAATTCTTCCCAATTTCAGTTGTTATTGATAAATTGCCTGGCCATAAATTCCAGTGCATGCTTATTGACTACTTTTTGTTTTCTTGTTTTTAGATCCCCCATTCCTTACTTCAGCTCTCTTCCAAATGGACTTTCATATTACGCTGAGCTTGTAGCTATAAATAGTTTATCTTCATTGGGGGGGGGTGGTTCTGGGAAAACCACATCACTTACCTTTATTATAGATGTCAATGGCGTTTTAGTTTCACTACCCCAGTTAACTCTGTCAGCTTTTATGAAAAGTTTGAGGAAATTTAAGAACATGACATTTTTTTCCTGAATAGCCTTTATTTTTTTTTAAGCCCTGAGATTATTACTAAATATATATTAAATTTATGTTTTAAATAGATATTAGTAAAATGTATGTATTGAAATACATATTAAATACCTATTAAAAATACACTGAGAAAGTTATGAAGCCACTGTTCATAATTTAACTATCCTAAATTAAAAAAAAATCAATATTTACCACCAGTGTAATCATGAAATTATATAGATACAAAAAGGCAAATATTCCTAAATAAGGTTTATACATGGGCCTGAGGCATCTCTACCTTCTTTGGTTTAGTATAACCTGTTAGGAAAATGTAGCTATTCTCTAGCTCTAATCCCAACTCCCTTTCCTGTTCATGCACTCAGTATGTGAGAACTAGTACTTTACTGTTTGTTCCCAAAGTGTGCCCCACTCTCTCATCTTCAGGCCTTCCTTTACGCTGTTCTCCCTCAGTCTGAAGAAGCCTGTCCTAATTCCCTTCTTTTCTAGCGTTTCCTGATAAAATACAAGACACTCAGTTAAATTTTAATTTCAAACAAATACATGTATTTTAGTATAAGAATGTCCCATGAAAGATCTTTGATAAATATATTCTAAAAAGCAATTTTATTTGTCTGAAATTCAAATTCAACTGAGTATCCTGCATTGTTATTTTCATATCTGACATTTCTCTTTTTCTTACCACAGAGAATGGCTTTAAAGATTCGGCTTAGAAGCCATCCACTCTAAAAGTAAAAATCTTCTCTAAACCTCAAGGTTGATTTACAAGTTTCTCTTATGTATACCTTAATCTCTGAATATATATTCAAACACACAGGGGGTATTTACTAAATGAATCTGTGTATGTTTATATAGTTATAAGTATTTTAAAACCTGAGATTTTGAATACACAGCCATAAATTTAATAAAAATGATAACACAATGGTGTCTCATACAATGTTTGTTAAGCATGGACTTTATCTAATTTTAAAATTTAAAAGTAACCGTATTTATTCTTTTATTAAGTTAGAAGAATAACATTTTTCACCCAGAGCTGAACATATTCAAATCTAAAGGCAATTTTCCTCAGTGAGAAAACTATTATTTTTCAGCAACTGACAGATTTTAATATATGTATTCCTGATATCTTACATTCTGTGTTTTCATAAGTATACAGTCTCATTTATAAGCAGAAAATGGTCATAAACTTTATAACACATGGTCTAAAATCTAATGCAGTGGGAACAGAGCAGGAACACAAATAATCTGAATTGGCGATGTATTCCTATTCTATAATATTTCTTTTAGAGTCACCACTGATATTGAAGTTTGCTTTTATTTTAATTGAATAATATTTTTGTATTATTAAGAAACAGAAGAACTCTTTCAAAAATTCAACTATTTCTTGAAAACCAAGACCTAGCTAGTTTTCCTTAAAGCCTGATTTTCCTATGAGCATATTTTTATGCACATTATAATGTCAATATATTTGTATGCAGATAGAGACAAATGTAATCATATGTATTTTGTACTTAAAAAAATAAGAAAATTCAAGCACTTTTAAATGTTGAGATGAATAACAATAGTTAATGTCAAGTAACATTTTAACTCTGCTCTTCAAATATTTTTTCTGAGTGAATAGAGCCCTAAACAACTTTATGAAAAGTTGTTATATTATATTGTCTGAGGAATATAATATCTTGAATGTAGCCAAGCAACAATGATAAGTTTAAGAAAGAAAAAATAGCAAAATAAATTCTACTATATTAATAGCTTCAATAGGCGGACAGTCAAAATGCAGTTACTCTGATAAAACTACCATAAATTGGTTGGCACTCAGAGGTATATTTATGAGAGTCAGTCAATTTTTAATTGACTTTCCCAAGTAAAAAGTTGTTTCTAATTGGTTTGCTTGTAAAAAATAGTTGTCATCAATCAATTGAATGGAATAATATCTAATTTGTGTGACAATTTGATGCTTATAGGATAAATAGTCTTTTATTAAGACTGTGGAAATATTTTATTCTCAGTTTCCTATCACAGTTTTCAAACATCCAAAGCTACAAGAGAGGCCATTAAGGATTGTCCATATTCCTTAGTACTATTGCTGAAATGAGGTTTCATTCGCCAAAAATATTTCTCAGTTTGAGAATCAATCAGCATGGTTTCATCCTAGCTTTGGCTTTGAACGACTTTTCGAGTCATCTGTTGAGAAAATGCCTGTACAGAAACATTCAAGATTTTTGATAGCAAACATCAAAGATCTCTAAGGCAAACACACAAAACTACAATTATAAGAATAAGTGGCTTTCTGGACCAATAACCTAAGACTTCCCACAACTGATGGAGCTAAAGCAAGTTCTAAAGATTTCTCATCTTAAGTAGCTATGTTTTCATTTCTCTAAGCTTACATAAAAGGTTATTTCACATGAATTCTTAGCAATGGTACGAACTCTCCTCAGATGACAACAACAACAACAAAACCCAAACCAAATCAATTGTTCACAACTACTTATCTTAAGGAATTCAAATTGGTTTGTGCAGCCATAGAACTTGAACACTTTATTCGTTATGTCAGCCAAAGTGAGAAAATAGTTTATCTCAGCTAAAATTTGAGTTTGAATTCTCCAAATCTTATTAATGGAATTAATATCCATAGAGGCTTGTTCCATTTATTGTTACATAGACCACTAGATAGGCTGATATTCATTCAGACCCTTGTAATAAGGCATCTTCTACTTGGGATACTACAAAGTCATTCACTTAGAACAGTCTATTAGCCACACAAACTATTGAGCCACAGTTCTGGGTTGTCATCATAAAGCCTGTTTTCTGTACAAGAAAAGAGACCACAGAAGATCTAAAGGAGATATAATCATCTTTAGTGCAGCTAATACATAAGTTATGTCTAGAAGCTAGCTTGAAAATCATTGTATCTTTCTTATTTATGTAAGAGCTACCACATATGTCATTATTGTTAATTTTAGTATAGCTTACCGTTAACTTATAGGAACACCTTAGGATTCTAAAAAGGCTCAGTCTTTAGGAAAATTTATCTACTATAACAAAATACCATGAACAACTGCTAAAGGAATCTACTTAATACCTGTTGGCAGATTGAGTATTTAAAGTTGGTAAGTTTTTTATTATTGAATAAAGTCTTGCAAACCCGTTCTCTAAAGTAAAAATTGAACTTAGTCTGGGTTAATTAGAAAAGCCACAGAATAATTTAATTAGGAAAAGTTTAATATAAATAATTACTAATATGTAGAAAAGGGAAGTAAGTGTAAAGATAAACAGATATCCAGTAAAGACTCAAGGGTAGAAGCAGAGCACCCAAGAAAGAACAAAGGTATGGGGAAGCTGGGATGGCTCAGTGGGTTAAGCGCTCACTTTGCAGCCCCAGGGACTGAGGATCGAATCCCGGCCCCGGCCGTGCTGACCCATATGCTGAACTAGGGAGTGCCCCCAGTTCAGTTCTCACTGGGGCGAGACCCCGGCCCAGTTCCTGCCCTGTGCAGCCCCACGCCCACCTGTGGAATGAAACTATGTGGAAAAACCAATGATGTGCAACTATGGAGACTGTTCTGGGCCCTCCCCCTTCTCTCTGTCTCTGTCTCTGTATCTCTCTCTCTCTGTTAAAACAATAAAAATAAATCTTTAAAAAAAAACAAAAAAAAACTTTAAGAACAAAGGTAGAAGAGTAGATCTGTACCAGGCTGGGATTCAGACCTTGTTGGAGAAGATATAATTGCAGCCCACAGATGGCTGATGAGCTTTCTGTTGATCTGGGGCCAGAGCTAGTCCAAAGTCACCACAAGGAGAAAACAACTATTTTAGATGTGCGTGAGCCAAGGCTGATGGGCAGGCACAGAGTGTATCAGGGCATGGGGTTGTAAGAGGCCTGGAGTACAAGATTTTTGTGTGGAAAGTGGCCATTGTAATTCACAAATAATTGTAACCAGGAGTGCAATTGGCAAGATGGTCAAGATGTAATGTCCCCAAAAGACTATGCACAGAACACCCCTGGTTGGATGTCCCACACATGAACTGCTGCTGGATTGTGCAGGAAGACCAAGAAAGACAAAAGCAGACATTGAAACCCAAAACCCTATTTCACCAGTAATGTTCCTTCAGTGCCCTCTCCAGACAAAGTATAATTCGGCTCATTGTAGAGAGGAAATGTTTAGAGGTAAGGAAAGTTTTAGAGATGAGACAATAAAATGATGACTAGCACGGGGAGGAACAGAGAAAATGTATTAATGTAAATTAGAGTTAAAGAGGTTTTAAGTTAATATATAGCAAATTACCTTAGAAACCATTTTATTATGAAATAGATGCAATAATAATTGCTTAGTCAAAAAAGAATAAAGAATTTAAACACAAAAAAATATTAAAAAAAAATAACCTAGGGAAAGCCAGGATAGCTCAGCAGGTTAAGCGCTAGCTTTGAAGCCCCGATGACCGAGGATCGAATCCCGACTCCAGCCCAGGCGGACCCACATGCTGAACTGGGGTGTGCTTCCTGAATGTGGTGAGGCCCCCAGTTCAGTTCAAAAAAATAAAAATAAAAAAATAACCTAAATATTGTTCAATAGGAGAATAGATTAAGGTCACTGAGTATATTAATTTATTGTAATTCTTTGAGTTATTTTGCAGAAAAAATTACTAAACTAGAAATATCTAAAAAAAAATTTTTTTCAGCTACATTCACAAACATAATGTAGTGAAAATAGCAAGTTGAAAAAATATTATACACAATGTATTCTTGTATTATGCTTAAAAACAAAAGCAATAAAGATGCATACATATATAAAGATATGCAAAGTGACTTTAAGATAGTATGTATTTATTAAGTTTGAGAGAATAAAGGACAAGATTGCTCAATCTTTCAAAGCAAGGATTATCTAGTCAAAACTGAATTTCAGTTTCTTAAAAGTCACATTAAAATCTAGCAGAAAATAGAATAATGTTTTAAAATGTGAGAAAAAATTTATTTTAAAACTAAAATTCTAGCACATTATTATCAAATTCAAACATGTTCAGACATACAGTGTCTCAAAAAGATTACATCCACTGCCCTTCTCAGGAAGAAAATTGAGGATGCATCTCAGTCAAATGAAAGAGTATAAATGAACGCACATCTATTGCATGTCTATAGAATTTTTTAATTTAAAAATCTTTACCATCACAACCATATTTCAAAGTATGATAAAATCATTAAAGTCAACTGAAATCTACAAGCTTTCATTAGTAAAACTAGAATAACGTCATAAAATAAATCAGTGTTTAGCACAATTAGAGTGAAACCTCAATACAACTTTAAAATTTTAAATGTCTTACTTTTTTTGTATCAGTGTATATTTCACCACAGAAATACACTTCTAATCTTATTCCTTATTTCATAAACCACCTCTTTAATTTTACATCCCTTTGAAACTCTATTTTCCTTTCTATCCTTACTATTTTCTCTGATCCATACTGTAGTTACTATATTAAGATTGATTTTTCTTTGCACTCTTAGGTAAGTTCTGACATTTTATAGATCCTACGTTTTCCTCTTTATTACAACTTTTCATTGTTGCTAGGATTTTTTTTAAGGTTTTCTTATTCAAAAGTAGATATATGAATACTTTTTTCTGACTTTTTACTGTTTTGAGTAGACAGAAAATCACTTTGGTTTTCAATTGACTGGTAATTTAACTAGATGAAGAAATCTAATTTCAAAATAGCTTCTTTAGAATCATGAAAAAATAGGTTTATTGTCTTGCACCATGTTAGGCTGGTGATAAAAAGTCTGACACCTCATCAGGAAAAGTTGCATTCTACTGATTTTCATCACCAAACACTGTTCTAGCACCTCAGAATCTGTTAATAAAATTGGACACAGTCCTTCCTTTCTTCATGAAAGTTACAATCTAAATCCCTGAATGATATGGCCTACTCTTGGATGATGTTTGAGTTACTCAAGTTTCAAATAAATGTTGGATTTACGTTCATATTTAAGATGAAAGAATAATTGCCTAGGTGCTAAGCACATCCATTTATCCCAGTATGTCTCACTCCTAACATAGAATATAAAATAAGATCTCCAGGTACGTGGGCAGTGCATGTCACCTGGTGGCTTAAATTAAAGGCACACAAAAAATTAGGAAGTATATAGGCAATCCTAACATTACATAATAGTGAAGAACCATCAAAGTAACCATGCTAGTTGTAACTATACAAAGTCATCTTAATAATCACTGGGAAACTGATGTCAGTAAGTTCATCTTCAATAAATTTCCTTGGCTTGTATCTAAAATCTCCCCAATGGTGGCAATGCTAACATTTCCAAGGTCAGCTATGTCTTCTATAACTCCATTATGCTTGTTTGACTTTCTCTTCATTAATCACTTCCATGTTTTTGCTGCATTTTTATCTTTTTTGGCCAATTACCTTTCAATTATCCATTTCAATAAACCATTCCATGTTTCCTCACTGGAAGACAAGGAGGCAAACACACTACCTGCTTGGATCTCTGTGTGTGAACTGAATAACAGATGTGCAACCAGCAATCACTGACAAGCTAAAAGAAGTAACACAATTAGCATGTCAGCTCTTTGTGCAGGGATATATGGACTGAAATGCAACAATGAGATTTGTGCATTATGCAGCTTTTCATAGTGAAGAGATTATAGTAGCTAAAATTTGAACACGATTGTTGGGGAACTGTCATTATTTAACTAAAGCATGGTAACAAAAATCTTTACATACTGGAAAGGTGCCATGTGAGATGTGTTAGTATATAATAATAATAATAACAATAACTTTAAATAATTAAAATAAATTTAATAAATAATTAAAAATAAATTGGGGGATTAAAAGGTAAGAAAATAAGTAACTAGTACATAGAGAGAAGAAAAAAACTATTCTATGTGACTAACTTATTTATTCAGGAAATCACAACTTGTTTTCAGGGTGAGTGTATGAATAAGACACAGTGTCTATGAATGCTTTGTTTTGGAGGGGGTGTTACTTTTTGCTGATAGAGAGATAGGAAATACAGAATAATAAGATAATTCAAAAATCCAATATTTAGAACTGTCCATAAAAATGTCAAGATCCACTACAAAATAAATGTGAGGCCCCATGTTAAAGAATGATTAATAATTTTATGACAGCAATAGCAGATAAAGAAGCATCCTCTGATCATGGTGATCTGTGATACGTCATTTGTCTGTGAAGTCTACCTTGCATGTAACAACTTACATTAAATTAGCATAGTGCTACATAGCATAGTCATAGGTTTTTATCTGCCTTTGTACTCTGGTTTAAACAGGTTGTCTTCATGTGATTATTCATAATACAACTTTCACACTTTAAATTGTCCCATTGTGATTCTGAGTCCCATAGACACTCTGAATATAAGTGAAAATGTTAACACTGAGATTATCTTAATAATAAAAATGGTTTCTAAGTTTTTGTATGATTGATAGTAACATTGATAGCCCGTGGATATTATGCTCTTTATGCAGGATAGTAACACATGTCTCTTTCCTTAATGAGTCTGTGAAATAGAAAAGACAGCGAGAAAGGAGGGGATGGGATTGAGCGGGAGAAGGATGCTTCCTTGGTTTTTTAGCTATAGCTATAGCTCACTCTTGTGGGTGAGAAAAGGAATTTCAATGACTCCTTTGTAAAGAGCATTATGCTTTCCTCACTTTCCCACTCTCAATGTTTTCTCATAGACTAAGAAAAAGTGAAATTGTTGACAAATTATGAATAACAAATAGCATAGATCTCTCAGTATATATAGATATTGACATAATACATATCTATTATATATACCGTAGTTATTTATATCTTATATAGTATACATATAAATAGCTACATTATTTGTACATATGTACATTATATGTATATGTGTGTATATATATTTGTGTGTATATGTGTATTTTAACACAAGAAAATTATTTCTTCAGATTGTGGCTTAATATTTAAGACAAGCAAAACTGTTTAAATTATTCTTTTTAACCACATGGTGGCAGCAAAGGATAAGAGCATGTGCACAGAGCCACTGTACTATAAACTACACCTCTAAACACTGCACTACATGCAGAACAAGTACACAATTACATAAGTCAGTCATATAGTTTGAAACTAATTTATATTATATGGGTCCTTCCAAACATTAACTGCAGTGAAATTCAAATTTCTTGCTATTTCTCATTTTACTGAGTCAATAATGTAGTCAAAAGTAGTTAGCGTGTTGACTCACTTTAACCATATATTTGGACTTACACTTTAAAAATGAAATTTCCACATTCCATCCACCCATCATTTTCAACTTTTCTCTACAAATAAATTTATTTTCCTTCCACTGCAGTTATGAATTAAAATAAAGACACTCCTTCTTTTTCTCCATACATATAAAATGTTCCTATTGGTCTAGCCTTTAATTATGACTTTTAAAATACGTTTCACTTCCTTCTATATTGTGCATGATTAAATTTGTGATGTAGCTGCTAGGATCTGAGGTTGCCATATGGAGGACAGGAGCTTGTGATCCTGCCAGGTACTGCTATCGCATCTGCCCTACTACGCCATGAAGTTGGTGATAGGAGAGTAGAGCTGGTGTCTGACTACTTAAAACTTTATAATCAAGAAAGTCTACCCTTCAATTGCTGGAAATATGGCCTGTAACTACTTTCTGCCTTTAAAAACATGTAGGAATACATGTAATTGGTAGTAAGAGACTGAATATACAATCAAAGGCCAGAACATATACAAGAAGAGAACTATGATCCACAACCTCCAGCAACCAGCCCAGGCATCCAACTCATTATCTACAATAACAGTCCAAGAAGTCAGCCTGCTGAAAGTCAGATTTTCAGAAACTTAGAATATTATCTCTACAAACAATTCAGAAAGCTAAACAATAACTTCTATAACAATTGACTCAAATGTCTAGGACTTGATTAGTAACTGACAACCTCCCTAAATTTGCTCTCATTCCCAACTTAGGACCAATCAGAGAAAGCCAGATATGCACCTACTGTATAACCAATCGCATAGAATGCCGTGCTTCTATTAATAGTTACCCCACCTCTGGCTTCCTCCAATTACAGCAGACTAGAAATCTTCCCTTTTCTCTCCTGTAAAGTGTTCCCACTTCTCTATCTGCTGTTGAGTTTCTCCAACAATTAAATGGCAGTGACTGACTCCTGTGCTATGGAAAGCTCAAATAGCCTTTGCTTTTCCCATTTGGTTGGTCTTCATTTATCTTCATAGTAGAATTTAAGCTCACCTAGACTATAATGGCAAGGAAGGCATGGATATGTAATTTTAGCATTCCAAGTCCCTACAAAAGGAGGGCAAGGGAACACAAAACTCAGTAGAAATTGGTATCAGTGTAATTGCAAGAGTCTACTATTTCCGATTTCCATTTCCTCAATATCATTATGTATTTTTCTACTAATACTGAGACCTATGATTCTCTCTGTGTAAACAACATTAGCAAACCAACAAAAAAAAACCATACTCTCACCTCATATAATGCAACTATCCTTCTCTTAGAAGCAATTTTTCTCACTTTCTGCCTAAAAACTTGGGATCGAAATCCATTGGCCAGCGTATCAATCTTTCATTGATATTTATTCCATGTAGAAAGCATTTTGATAGCCAACAACAACACACCTTAAAAAATAATATAGAAAAATAATATGGAAAAGGTGAAGGGAAAAATAAAGAATAATAGTTTATATACATATAAATATATGTAAACTGGTCATGATGCCCTAGTTAGAAATTAGAACTTTCTCTTTCATAACCCATTATAGGTTTCCTCTCTACTCAAGCTGATAACCTGGTGGCTAAAGCTCTTTAAGTGAGGGGGTGACCTAAATTTCCAATTTTGAAGGTATTAGTAACTCTACCTATATGTAAGTTCCCATTAACATGAAGGTACTAGGAGGCAATTGAAATGATTCCCTGGGCATTACACCTACTTTGTTTTATTGTGTAGTAGAGTATTAATTTCTCCTGATAATCAGGATAATTAGCAAACACTGAAAACAACTTATGCTTGTTGGCAACAGTCTCAATGGCTATTTTTGAGATGTCATTGTTGTATACCCTTGTACACATGAATAGATAGATGATAGATAGATAGATAGATAGATAGATAGATAGATAGATAGATAGATAGATAGATAGATAGATAGATA